>VDFB02389811.1:0-25763 GCA_007258455.2 Sequoia sempervirens
ACAAAAACAAACGTAAAATAGAGGAACTCGCTTGTGGGTCCAGCCAGGCATGCCAAAAATGTGATCCTAAATATCAACCCTAAATATGCAAAAACAACAGTAATGCAATGAAAGAAAACACAAAGAGACACCTCAAGATTAGCCTAAGAAATAATAAAACAAAGAAATAAGCTAAAATAAAGATTACAAGATGATTATACCTTCTTTGTTGCTAAAATTCCTTGGTTGGCCCTTGATTTGGATTGCTTTGTATGCTTCTTGGATGGCTATTGATGTAGCTAAATGCAAGATTAAGTAGATGGTGGGATGCAAATGCAAAATGGATAAAATGGATGGCTAGATGAGAGAAAAATGAGTGCACAAAATGACAACATAAGGTTGCAAAATGGCTAAGTGTTGTAAGTGCCTTAGAGAAGGGGGTATTTATAGGGAAATTTGAATTCTCTAGAGAATTCAATGGTTGAGATTAAGCCACCAAGATCAAGATGTAGGGCTATAGTGAGTTGAGGACTCACAAGCCCTCACATCTTGACATGTGGAATGTGAGATGGCCAAGGATAAGATGATGTGTAGGTGATGTGGAAGGAGAGTACATGATGTGAGAAAGGACAAGCACCTTGGGTGAGTGTGAAGATTTACTCAAAAAGGAACTTTGTCCCCAAGTGAGAATAAAGTGACATTTGGAGAAATTTTGAAATTCCTCAAAATCTCCATGGGAAATGAAAAAGTGGTTGAGAAATAAATGTGAATTAAAAACTCACATTCTTAGGAGAATCTAATGGATAAGAGAGGGTCTCCAAAAGGTGGGAGTTGGTCACATGTGGATGAGGTGACAAGTCAAATGTTTTAGAAGCCTTGGAAGGATAAAATGTGAATTAAAAATTCACATGGGGAGGAGAGAGACCTAGGATGAATAAATGTGAATTAAAAATTCACATGGGAAAGAGGGTCAATGCCAAGAAAGGCAAATAAAAAGGTTGACTAAAAAGTGGTGTTAAAAGTGGCTAATGACTTTGATTAAGCTTGTGCAAATACCTAATTAAGGTAATTAATGAGAGATTAGAAGCAAGTGGCAAATGTAGGAGGATGTGACATTAACACCTAATTAAGAGGATGCACATCTTAATCATGAATTAATTAAATTAATTCAGATTAAAATGGGATTATGGAGGATGTGACAAGGAAAGAAAAAAAAGAATTTTAAATTGATTTTATTAAAGATTGATGACTAAATTAAATAAATTGATGTATTTATTTAATTTAGAGAAGGAAAGGGTAAAGCTAAATCATTTAATTGTTAAATTAAATACTTTAAGAACCTTAGGCGGGAAGTGTAATATTAATTAAATGAATTAATATTGGGCGGAATGGATGAATAAAGAGGTAAATTTGATCGTATGAGAGGGATTAAATTTGGATGTCTACTATTCCAATCATCGATGAAATATGGGAAATTCCATTTTGTACCAAGGAGTTCTAAAATTCAAAAGTGTACTTCATTACATTCTTTCTCACAATGAAACAAAACTTTTCATAAGGAAATAAATGACAGGGATAGTGTGTTTTGCAACACTACAAAATATTGTGAGCATTTTATTTGTTCCAATCAGATGAGAAAGGAAAATTTATCATTTTTACTATACCAAAGAGTTGTTCTAAAATTTAAAAGTTGACTTCATTATATTCTTGCTCATAATGAAACAAAAACTTTTCATAAGGAAATAACTAAGAGGAGACAATTTGTTTTCCAATAGTGCAAAAAGTTGCCCACATATCTATATATACATATACATACACATAACATTTATTGCTATACTTTATTGAATACCATTTACTTCTATATTCAATTTTTTTGTGGTCAAATGATTTACATGTCAACTTTTTTCTTTCATTTATAAGAAAACTACCATAAACAATAACACTTTAGGTGGCATTTCCTACCATTATTTCACATTGTTTATAATGTAATTATACAAGGCTATGAAAATTTTGATATGAAATGTATAACAACATAGTGTTCAAACATATGAAAATGATATGTCTACACGATAATTGTTCAATAATCAAATAATGAAACCCACAATGCACAATGAGTATTGTTAGCCTGTCTCATCATCTCCTATGTTTCATATTCTTTGCAATTGAGGTCATGCCTCTGTAATATATGGAACATTTATTTGGGTTGTTGTGTATTTCAAGAGGGGTGATTCCAATTCCATGAACCTTCGTAGATGATGAACGAGAAACAACAAATTTCTAGAGAGGATGTGATTTTCCCTTTGCACTTTGAACACCTTCAACATATAAGAAACACTTTGAACAATTAATGTATGGATGGAAACAAATATAAGGTAATATGATATATACAACAAGAAATTGTTTATATGTACCTCTGAAAGAGAAGGCTTCAAGTCAGAGATATTCCATTTCGTGAAGCTACCCATGCAATCTTCAACAGTATCTATGCCAAGACTTTTATAAGGTAGTCTGTAGTCACCAGTAATGGCCTTAACAACACTAACTCTCACACAACCTTGTGGGAGTGGAATGTTGTGGAAAGTAGCATCTCTACTGACAACACTTACAATGCATTTTCCAACTAGTTTATGCCACCCCAAAGGTCAACATGATCATTGACATTAAAAGTGATGCCCTTGGTATCTATCCTCTTCTCATCAATAGGATTTGGATGCAATGGAAATGCCATTAACGTCAATCATAATTTGACATATTAAAGGATTCATAAAGAAATTGGAACAAAAGCATGGAAGTGTGGTGTATTTGTTACCGATATAGATGGCACACTAGTGCTCTCCCCGTCCCCATGTCCATCTTTATTACCCTGTCCCACTTGCAGGCCATTTCTCCCCCCATCCCCATGTCCATCTCTATTATCATCTCCCAATTCCATTGCAACCACATCGCTAATAAGGTCAAGGCCATCACCTCATTATTCATCCTTATCCTGTAACAACGGGAATTAAAACGTCACATCAAATTCATATGCATGCAACCAATTCATTGAAATAATCAAAACAAACATTAAATAGAAGATTTTGAAATAATCATTTCTTCTAGTTTCTCCATGTCAAGGAACCTTGAAACTTTTGATCATATATGCTCCTTCTTCTTCTCAATGTTGACGGGTTGGGAGGAACAACATCATCTTGTGCTTTCATGGGCACTGCTTCGTCTTCAAAATCAATAGTACCCTACTTGATTCCAACACTTTGTTATTCATCCTTGCCCTGTAATAGTAGGAATTGAAATGTCACATAAAATTCACATGCATGCAATCAATTCATTGAAATAATAAAAACAAACATTAAATATAATATTTTTAAATCACCGTTCGTTCTTGTTTCTTCATGTGAGGGTGTGTTGAAAATTTTAACCATGTATAGTCCTTCTTCTCAATGTTAGATGGTGAGTTGGGAGGAACAACATCATATTGTGCTTTCATGGTCACTGCTTCATCTTCCAAATCAACAATACCCTACTCAAGGCTAGCACTTTGGTGTTCATCCTTGCCTTGTAATAGCAAGAATTGAAATGTCACATCAATCAGATGCATGCAACTAATTCATTGAAATAATAAAAAATAACATTAAATATAAGAATTTGAAATCATTGTTTGTTCTCGTTTCTTCATGTGAGGGTGCCTTGAAAATTTTGACTATGTACGCTCCTTCTTCTCAATGTTACATGTCGGGTTGGGAGGAACAACATCATCTTGTGCTTTCATGGGCACTACATCATCTTCCAAATCAACAATACCCTGCTTGAGGCCAGTACTTCATTGTTCATCCTTGCCTGTAATAGTAGGAATTGAAACGTCACATCAAATTCACATGCATGCAACCAATTCATTGAAATAATCAAAACAAACATTAAACAAAAGATTTTGAAATCGTCACTTCTTCTCATTTCTTCATGTACCTTGAGACTTTTGATCGTGTACGCCCCTTCTTCTTCTCAATGTTAGATGTTAGGTTGGGAGGAACAACATCATCTTGTGCTTTCGTGGGCATAACTTCCTCTACCAAATGAACAATACTCTTCCTTGTCATGTCATGTAAGTTAACATCAAGTGAACCTTGTGTGCATCAAAATAGAAAAAATGAACCAACCAAAATTCAGATTTAACAGTTCAATTCCACATTACCTTTTCATCCTTTCTCTTTTTCTCTTGCAAAAGCAATATTTTTTTCCTTCTTTGCTCCTTGTTCTCCTCACTATTGTATAATGCCATTTGCTCCTTCACCTCATTTGTTCCTTCCTTAGGAAGTAGATGGAAGCTTTTTTACCATAATTTCTATAGACCCTTTCAATAACACACTCCTGTTGGATATTCTCTCGTAGCTTCAGTTGGTACTCCATATTATCCACCTTCTTTTGAAGATACTTTTTCAATTTCTCAAGGGGAGGAAGGGGCATTTTTGGTTCTCCCCCCCCCCCCCGCGATGCACTTCAGCCACACTTTTGTGGCATGAGAATATGATGGTGGTGATCCTAAATCCTATAAATGTTGAACAATTTCCAATCATGAAGTTTTCATGTACATTGTTCTAAAATAAAATAATATATGTATCTCACATTCTCCACTTCTATTCTATGTTTAGCAGAAACTTGCACAAAAAATTCAAAAAATAAAATAGCTTAATATATTTGATATTACAATAAATTGAATGCACAACATATACACATAGCCAAATGATGCAATAATTAAGTTATTATATCTACCTTCCTGACCTCCACATCACCCATGCTTCATTCACACCCTCCCCATCATTAGGGCCATCCTTTGTATGCTCTTCCTCTTTGTTGTAGACTATGGAAAGAGCACGACCGTCTCCCTAATTATCAACTTGAATTGAAGGAACGATATACTGTCAAAATCAGCATATTCGTAACAGACATCAAATTTTCTAATTGAAATTGTAAAGCTTTATGATTGACACATTGGAAGTAAAGGGTAATTAGAAGTTCACAATCAATTACCAAACACATCACTACCTCAACATTCAATGTTCTCCTAAAATGAGGGGACGTCCTCTGTACAACTGTTGCTATGTCTTGATTAAAACATTCCCACTTTCTAGACAACATCATAACTACTTGTCAGAGATTAAAATTATACATTTGATTTCATCTTGTAAATAGCAAATCTTACCCACATGTTTTTTGAACACAACCATCCCAAAGGAGATACACCACTACACACGCTGTCAGGTGTGTTGACCATATCAACAACATTCATCACTGTAGGAAGCACTTTCTATTTTAAAGTACACATCCCTAGCTTGATATAAAATGTAAAATAGTTGCAAGTGTCATGGATAGTTAAAGTTCCAAAATTTATTGCACCGTTTGTTGTAAACAAGCATGTCTTTTTTCAATCATAAGAGGAATTTGAAATGAAATTTTTAGTATACCTAAGAATTATGATAAATTTTGAAGGTGTCTTTCATTACATTCATTCCATCTAAATAAAAAAGGTTTTCAATACATTCATTCTATCAAAAAAACTGTAGGTTGGAAAAGAGATGGTGTTATGAAACCTACAAGCCACATAGTATTGTAAAAACCTATACACATAACAACCCAATTGGTTAGTCACCCCTCAACTCAATTTGGTTTTAGCTATGCATCCCCCATCTGCAGAATGAAATAACTCACAACCCATTGTGTATTCCAATCCACAATTATTATGTGCATTTACTTTTCAATCACATGAAGATATTGAATTGAAATTTTTACCGTGACTAATAGTTGTGGTAAATTTTGAAGGTTCCTTTCATTACATTTGTACTGTATAAATAACAAAATCTTTCCAAGACATTCATACTATTTTGTGAAATTTCAGATTGGAAAACATTGGGTGTTATAAATCTTGCAACCCACATACTATTCTAAAACCCTTTACAAGTAACAATCCAATTGGTTAGTCACCCCTCACCTCAATTTAATTTGTTTTGTGATTGTCTTGAGAACCTTTTGCTTTGTAGATAGCAAGAATGTAATGAAATTGGAAAACACTAGGAGTTAAGAAACCTACAACCTACATAGTGTTGTAAAAACCTCTACACATAACAACCCAATTGGTTAGTCACCCCTCAGGTCAATCCAGTTAGTTTTATGTATCCCCCAGCTGCAAATCCTCAACGTGCTCTTAACCATTTAGATTTAAACATGTGGAATGAAAAAACTAACAACCCACATTATGTTTTCCAATCTTCCATTATTTTGTGCATTTTTTTGTTTCAATCATATGAAGAAATTCAAATACAACTTATACTTTAACTAAGATTCGTTATATATTTTGAAAGTGAAATTCATTGCATTCTTAGTGTCTATGAAACAAAAGGATTCCAGGAAATTCATACTTTCAATATAATTGTAGGTGGAGGATACATAAAAATATCACAATTCACCTGAGGTGTGACCAACCAATTGGGTTCTTACTGTGTAAGTAACCAAAACGTTATTTGTATCATTACATTCATATTGTTTATGTGTGTTGGCCTTGTTGTTGTACAAAAAGGTCGACCTATTAATTCCTGATACAAGCATCAAATAAGATCTATGGGAGGTGGTTAAACCATATCACAAATCACACAGTCAACACTAAGGGGTGGAAGCGTCGAGCTTCAAACAATCCCCCCCAACATGACCAAGAGATTCAAACCCACAACCTGAGTTTGATACCAATTATAATAAAAATGTTCATCAAACCTAACAGTGTAGTTGAATTTGAACATAGCAAGCAACCATTCCTCAACAAGACCCATGTGATTACTAATTTGAGATTCCCCCTTAAGGAATCTCATAAATTTCATGCTCAGCTCATTGGGAAGATTGTGCTTCTGGATGATTACTATTGGTTTAATGGATACCTTCCAAATGCATCTAGCTAGGAAAAGGTCTCGCATCTCTTGGTAAAATGAATTGGATAGTCACATAAATTTACAATCTCTATTTATAGACTATGATATTCAACGTTCATGCTCATTTTCGCCCATACACCGAAGATGCAGTTAAAGAAATGAGCATAATTATGATATTTGACTTCATTGCACTTTGGCCCCTTTTTGTTAATTCTCCTTAACATATTTTCCTACAACTTGTATGAGAGACTCAATTCCTCTATCCGAGCAAGGACATTACATGGAAGATACAGGTGGTAGTTGGTCAACCAACTAGACACTCATGCTTCTACATTACATGACATCTTGTATACCTGCATCAAAGAAATTATTAGCTTTCACATATTGACCATATGAAGCATAATTAAATAATATAGAACCCACTACATTTTCCACCCTACCAATATGATGTGCATTTTTATTTTGTTTTGACATCAAGATCTGCATATGATACCACTGGAAAGCTCTTGAAAACCCCTCATCAAATATGCAACATGTTTTCTCCTCTGACCTTTGGAAGTAACCTCTATAAAAACATAGCAACATTTCATGACAACTGGGAAACTTTGGAGCATACCTTTCTCATTTTTAAAACATTCTCTTCTCTTTGTCATACATTGATGACACCTTTTGACATCATGGAGCTTAGTGGATTAGATTCCAAAAGAGTTGGTGTTTTATGTTGGAGAGAAGAGCTTGTTTTGGAAATATTGAAAAGTTGCTCTAAAAGATGCCTAGTTGTCATGTGTTTATAGAGGTCTTATCTGACACTTGTATCAAGCATTGACAGGTCAACCTTTTCATGCAACAACAAGGCCAACAATGTGCAATTGCAGGTTGGAAAACATTGGGTGTTATGAAACCTACAACCCAAATATTGTTTTAAAACCCTTGACAAGTAACAACCCAATTCATACTCACCCCTCAAGTGAATTTGGATAGTTTTATATATCCCCACCTACAACTTCACCCCATGCTCTCAAACCTTTAGAGATGTCAACATGCATAATGAAAGAACTCACAACACAGAGTGTTTTCCAACCTCCAATTATTTTGTGAAATATCATATTTGAACACATCTTCTTGAAAAATAATAGTTATTACAATTTAGAATGCAGGTATTACACACATCAATCTGCCTCCAATGCCTGTGAGTGCACATAATTGAGTGAAAAGGATAGCATCTCATGGAATCTAGCTGGCCGATGAATTTTATGGTCAAACTACTGCCATAGCATCACAACCTGTAGAAGGTAGGAAAAATTATCTGACACTGCCATTATCTCCTCACTTCCATCACCATAATGTTTCCTCCTTTCTGCCAAATTTGTCACTTGTATCCCCGTCTTGTCAAGCCCTACACTACACTATCCCATCATGTGGTGTATGTTTTTTTGTATTTTTTAATGCATTTTTGTATGTTATGATTCCTTTGACATGCATTCTTCTAGGGAGAATAACCACATCCAATTGTAGAAGGTGATCTCCCTAAAAAAACCACATAGCTTACACATGATAACATATTTCCCTTTTTTAGGGATAAGATATGTCTGATTATGTTATCATGTCCAAGACATACATTTTTTTAGGGATAATAGCTTGATTTTACTATATTTTGTAGGGAGATTAGCTTCTTCCCATTGGACGAGGCTATTCTCCCTACAAAAATGCATGTTAGATGCATCATAGTTGTCATCATGTTTTAAAATCATAATTTGGAATGGACAAAAAGTGCAAAAAATCACCACTTTCAACATTCGCATTTTGGAGGTTATTGGAGAGCACAAATGGGAGTTGCAGGTGTTTGGAGGCCGAAGCAGAGTAACCACTCTCCCCACCAAAACACATTTGACGCATGAGCAACTAGTTAGCAGGTATGTATATCTGCCATAAATATAAGCCATTTTTCCATTCTTCCTAGGGACATTCAATAATTGAACAAATATTTGTTGCAAAAAGTAGTATTCATTGATGGGTTTCCAAGGGATTTCCTTGCAAAAAGGGGTTTTCATTTCATATGTAGAGTTCATTATGTGGTTTTCTATGGAGGGTATTATAATTTTGCAATTTTAATGTTTAAACCAAAACTATCACAAATGAGGAAAACTATCCAAATTGAGCTCATATGTGACTAACCAATTCGGTTGTTACATGTTCAACTTTAAATGTCCTCACAAAGATAGGAGGTTTGAAAACACGATGTTGTTTTTCAACAACACTTAATGGCATGGACCAAGCTTTGAGGTAGATAGTTAAACTTGCACAGCCTGTGTGATATAACAAATTGCATGCTTCAATTGCATTTTTCAACCTCCACATCACAACATACCCAAGTCCTTGTGGTTTGTAAGCCCATATATGTAGGTGTGCATTATAAATAGCAAGAAAAATTTCTTTCCATTATTAGAAATAATGAATAAACTTGTTGACAACATGGTGAACATTGTGTAGTGCAAGTTGGGAAACACAATGTGTTTTGAAGTCTGCCTTTACTTATACCCAAGCTTTGTCTTGAAATGAAAATATACAAACATATAGATGGGGTTCTATTTTATCAAATAACACATTTATCATTAAAGGCTGGCTCTATTAACTGTCAATACATAATGTACTTCATAGTACATGCTTCATTCTATTTTGAAAAAATTCATGTTGGAAAACCCTCAGTGTTAAGAAACAAGACCCAAATAGCTTTGTAAAACCCTCTGCAACCGAATTGGTTAGTACCCCTCACCTTGATTTGGTCGGTTTTCTCCTCCAACTCCTCCATGTGCACTCCAACCTTCAACTTTCAACATGCAAAAAGAAAGCGCAAAGTGTTTTCCACCTTCTTTCTCCAAACAGAAAATGCACACGTTAGTTCGCTCCAATTTTCGTGTCAGAAAAAAGCTCTAAAAATGGTAGCTTCTTGCACAAGCCATGAGGCCCAATTTTATCGACCGACAGAAGGTGGGAAAACTGAGCTGACGGTGTCGTTAACTCCTCACATCCATCACCATAATGTTTGCTCCCATCTTCCGGTTTCGTCACTTTTATCCCCCATCTAACGGGCCTCGCACTACATCGTCTCATCATGTTATGTATGTTTCTATGTATATTTTTATGTATGGTTTTATGCATTTTGTATGTACATTGGTGGGTTTTTTCAGGAGATTAGTTGCATCTGCATAAGTTTCTACATAATTGACAACATATTGTGTTTCTAAAGCTCCAAAATGGGCAACAAGGAATACTCATATTTGTAAAGAGGCTTCAACATTGAAAAACACATTATGTTTACAAAACAACAATTCCATTACAAAATTTGGGAACCCTAATGGCCATTTGTGTGTTACTCTGGCCTCACCTTTTCAATTTGTATGATATGCTATACTAAGTAAAAACAATTACAATAACAATGGTCCTTAATCACAACCTTATGAAATCCAACTATGCAACGATGCTTCACAACTAAACAAAGGTATATGATTTAAATGGAGAAGTACTCTAATGTAAAATGATAAATATTATGTTCTTTTGCAAATATATCTGATCTAATTACCAATTATCCAAAGGTTCCTATTCTATTTTGGGAGATAAATCATACCAATGTAGTGTTGGAGAAATCATCCTAAAATTAACACAAATCAATTATGAGGAGGATAATGAAAAGGATGCAGTATCACCCTTCACTGATGCTTTAAGCATTTCTCGTGTAACATTCACACTTCAAGGAGGAAACATGATTCACATAAATTTTTTGGATATAATACGCACAAAATAATATAACATTTATTTTATTTAAATTAAAATGCAAATTATTTAAATTCCCCACACTAAGTATCTCATATATAAATAAATCATAACTTCTAAATGCAAAATAATTTTGGAAATTTAATTGTCTAGTACACTTGGAGTTCAAGCTATGACAACTAGAATCACTTGTATTTATTGTAGAAGATTCACATCTCCTAAAGTGTCTTTCTCAATCCACCTTCCCTTGTTTTATTCAATTTTGTTCCCTCAGCTATATCAATGACTTGGAAGAAAGACAAGCGTTAGCGATAGATTAAATTGGAAAATTAAAGACAATTGGTGCTACAAAGAATTTATTTTATTCTAAATTAATCATTGTTGTGCTGACTACAACATGCCAACTTGTATAGACAATAAACAAACATATTAAACTATACAATGGGAATTTAATTTCCAATTTAACCTATTACTAACACTAGTAATATATATCAGTAATTATATATGCCATTTTTCCATTTTGTTGGAACTGTGAAGCACTGAATGCATTCAGATACATGAAAAATCATCTCTCCTTGCATATGAAAGATTCCATTACTTTCATAATCAATAAGGGCAGAGAAGACAAACAAGAAATATACTACATACCACTGTCAAACTTCTTTTTATATCATTACTTATACATACAACTGAAAAAATATAGATTATTGCAAGACACATTGGTTGCAAATCATAGTGTGCATTGGTTATGCAAGAATAAAGGATAAGAATTCAATGAAAACCTTGGTGATCACCTTGATTAACCAAAAAATAGTAAGTAATCTCTGATTGACCAAAAAATAGTAGGTGATCACATTGGTTAAATATGATAATGCACAAAATAATTATAGGTTGGAAAACACTATGTGTTTCATTCTCCATGCTTGAACCTAAAGGGTGAAGAGCATAGGGAGGAGTTACAGGTGGGGAATACACAAACATACCGAATTGAGGTGAGGGGTGACTAAGCAATTGGGTTGCTACTTGTAAAGGGTTTTAGAATAGTATGTGGGTTGCAAGTTTTATATAACACAGTGTTTTCCAACCTAGAATTTTAGAAAATAGTATGAATGTAATCAAAACCTTTTATGATCAACGTAGTAACAACCCAATTGGTTTGTCACCCCTCAGCTTGATTTGATTAGACACCTAGTTTTTTCCAACATGCAATTATATATAAAGACAATATGAACATAATGAAAAAGTTTTGTTTAGTACATAGTAAGAATGTAATGGTACATAGCTAATCTCCTGACAAAACACACCTATGTACATACAAAAACACATAAAACCATACATAAAAACATACATAGAACATACATAACTTGATGAGATGTCATAGTGTAAGGCCCACTATATGGTGGATAAAAGTGACAAAACTGGCAAACAAGAGAAAACGTTATGAAAATGGTAGCAAGGAGATAACGGCGCTGACAGCTCAGTTTTCCCACCTCTTGTTGGCCGATAAAACCAGGCCCTATGGCTTGCGCCATAACGGGGAGGAGTTGCATGTGGGGAATACAAAAAAATACCAAATTGAGGTGATAGGTGACTAAGCAATTGGGTCGCTACTTGTGAAAGGTTTTAGAACGGTATGTGGGTTGCAGGTTTTATAACACCCAGTGTTTTCCAACTTAAAATTTTAGAAAATGGTATGATGTAATCAAAATCTTTTCTAATTAATGCAGTAACACACCCAATTGGTTTGTAACCCCTCGTCTCAATTTGATTAGACACCCAGTGTTTTCCAATATATAGCTATGTATAAACAGTATGAATGTAATGAAAAAGTTTTGTTTAGTACACAATAAGAATGTAATGAAGATCACCCTCAAAATTTCTGCAGATCGCATTGAATGAGATAGATAAAAGATAATGTATTGAGTGAAGAGATTCTCCCTATTGTTGAGAAGTTGAGGAAGGTGCATGTGTAGTATGTACAATGGGAAAATGGCAATGGAGAACTCAAGCAACAAGTAGTAAAAAGTATGTAATGGAAAATGAATCTACTATAAAAATACTTGAAAAGAAGCAAAAAAAAGTGAATGAAATAGATAATGTATTGACTGAAGATATTGTTCCTCCTCTTGAGAAGTTGACGAAGGAGCATGTGCACTATGTGAAATGGGAAAATGGCAATGTAGAACCAGAGGAAATAGGTACTAGAATGCATGGAATGTAAAATGAATCTTCTCTAAAAACACTTGAAAAGAAGCAAAGTAGAGTGAGTGAGATAGATAATGTATTGACTGAAGAGATCCTCCATGCTCTTGAGAAGTCGAGGAAGGTGCATGTGCACTATAAGAAAAGGGAAAATGGCAATGCACAAGTGGACAAACTAAAGAGGTTTTGTATTGCACACAAATTTGTGTAGGCAAAGAAAGTGAGAGATGCTACTATGGGTGGAGTTGAACAAGTAAATTCTATCATGAATAACTTCTACAACATGGTATATTTTCCACTATGAACTATAATAACTATTTTATCTATTAGTTTTGAAGCTTCATAAGTGTCACTTTCCAGACTAATAACTTGTTATTTTCCTGTGACACATTGCACGAAATTGTCTTGTCCATTAAATTTTTTTCTCAAACTTCCCTAACTTATTATCCTTTTCAAAAAGAGTGCATAGGAATTTGAATATTCTTTCTCTCAAAGAAAATTTTAATGCATTCCACTCAATTATCACCACAACTTAGCTAACTCTGCTTTCCTTATTTCAATTTAATGAGATAAACGAGGAGTTAGCCAAAGTGTAGTGAACATTGATTGGAAGTGCATTAACGTTGTACTTCAATAGGAAGATTATTCAAATTAATTTTGTACTCTCTCTAAAAAGGATAATAATGTTAGGGAAGTTCTTGAAAAAGGTTTGATTGAAAAGACAAATTAGGTTCTCTATGTCCTAGGAAAATTACAAATTATTAGTTTGATAGAATTAAATGTAGACAACATGAGTCTAATGAAAACCTTTAGTTTTGTAAACAATAAGAATGTAGTGAAGATCGTTCACCTTCACAATTTAAAGCAAATGTTACACTAAAATTTGCATTTCAATTTCCTCATATGATTTAAAAATAAATGAAGAATATAATTTAGAACAAATAAAATGCTTTCACTAAACTAACTGACATGGGACAGTCTATTTTCCAACACTGCAAACAATATATATGTTTCCATCAAATAAAATGCTCAGAAAAAACTAACAAACATGGGATAGTGTGTTTTCTAAATTAAATCGTTTTAGCTCTAAAATACTCAAACAAAACTTTTCATAACGAACCAACTGGCATGGGACAGTGTGTTTTCCAACACTACAAATAATGTGAGCATTTTATTTGTTCTAATCAAATGAAAAAATGGAAATTCCATATTTACATCACCAAAGAGTTCTAAAATATGAAAGTGGACTTCATTACATTTTTGGAGCATACGAAACAAAAAAAATTCATGAGGGAATAACTGAGAGGAGACAGTGTGTTTTCCAACACTACAAATAATGCGAGAATTTTATTTTTTCCAATCAGATGAAGAAAGTGAAATGTCATTTTGACTATAACAAAGAGTTGTTCAAAAATTTGAAAGTGGACTTCATTACATTCTTGGTCGTAACAAAACAAAACTTTTCATAACGAACTAATTGGCATGGGAAAGCATGTTTTCCAACACTGCAAATAATGTGAGCATTTTATTTGTTCCAATCAGATGAAAAAAGGGAAATGTCATATTTACTTCACCAAAGAGTTCTAAAATTTTAAGGTGGACTTCATTACAATTTTGGAGCGTACAAAACAAAAAAAATTCATGACAGAATAACTGAAAGGAGACAGTGTGTTTTCCAACACTACAAATAATGTGAGAATTTTATTTGTTCCAATCAAATGAAGAAATTGAAATGCCATTTTGACTATATCAAAGAGTTGTTCAAAAATTTGAAAGTGGAATTCATTACATTCTTGGTCGTAACGAAGCAATACTTTTCATAACGAACTAACTAGCACGAGACATTGTATTTTCCAACACTGCAAATAATGCGAGCATTTTATTTGTTCCAATCAGACGAAAAAAGGGAAATGCCATATTTATGTCACCAAAGAGTTGGTTGTAAAATTTCAAGGGGGACTTCATTACATTTTTGGAGCATATGAAACAAAAACTTCCTGAGGGAATAACTGGGAGGAGATAGTGTGTTTTCCAACATTACAAATAATGCGAGCATTTTATTTGTTCCAATTAGATGAAGAAAGAGAAATGCTATTTTGACTATAGCAAAGAGTTATTCAAAAATATTGAAAGTGGACTTCATTACATTCTTGGTTGTAACAAAAAAAAAAATCATAACGAACTAACTAACATGGGACAATGTGTTTTCCATCACTACAAATAATGGGAGCATTTAATTTGTTCCAATCAAATGAAAAAAGGGAAATTCCATATTTATGTCACCAAAGAGTTCTAAAATTTGAAGGTGGACTTCATTACATTTTTGGAGCGTACAAAAAAAAAAAAATTCATGAGGGAATAACTAAGAGGAGACAATGTGTTTTCCAACACTACAAATAATGCAAGCATTTTATTTGTTCCAATCATATGAAGAAAGTGAAATGACATTTTGACTGTAGCAAAGAGTTGTTAAAAAAATTGAAAGTGGACTTCACTACATTCTTGGTCGCAACGAAACAAAAATTTTCATAACAAACTAACAAACATGGGACAGTGTGTTTTCCAACACTACGAATAATGCAAGCATTTTATTTGTTCCAATCAGATGAAAAAAGGGAAATGCAATATTTATGTCACCAAATAATTGTTCTAAAATTTGAAGGTGGACATCATTACATTTTTGGAGTGTACAAAACTAAAAAAATTCACGAGGGAATAATTGAGAGGAGACGGTGTGTTTTCTAACACTGCAAACATTGTGAGCATTTTATTTGTTCCAATCAAATGAAGAAAGTGAAATGCCATTTTGACTATAGCAAAGAGTTTTTCAAAAATATAAAAGTGGACTTCATTACATTCTTAGTTGTAACAAAACAAAACTTTTCATAATGAACTAACTGACATGGGATAGTGTGTTTTCCAACATTGCAAATAATGCGAGCATTTTATTTGTTCCAATTGGATGAAAAAAGGGAAATGCCATTTTGCATTTATCCAAATATACATTATACTGAATATTAATTTTATCCTTGAAATATACATGCATAGTATGATTGCAAGTTGGAAAACACAGTGTGAGGTGACTACATAATTTATGAAACCTCCAACCTACAAAATGTTGTAAAACCCTCTACACACTGAGGGAAAATGAAAACCCTTGTTTTCCCATCAATGAAAACCCATCTTCACAACAAATAGATGTTTAATTCTTCATAGTCCCTAGGTAGAAGGGAAAAATGGCATATATTTTTGGAAAATATACATACCTACTAGCTAATTTCCTGTGTATATCACATGCATTTTGGTAGGGAGAATGACCGCTCTACTTCGGCCTCTGAACCCCTACAACTCCCTTCTGAGCTTGCCAACAACCTTCAAAATGAGAATGTCAAAAATGGTGATGTTATGGGCTTTATGTGGTTTTAAAAATATATCATTTCATTGTAGAACCTACATTGTTTTTCCACCCTAGTTATATATTCTGCATGGTTTTTGGTTTCTCTAAATGATATTTAGTTTTTTGCTCATATTTCCACAATGGGTTACCATATTTCACATTCACTGCCTAAAATTTATGTGTTGTGAGAACATTAAAATGGAAAAATTTAAAAACCCTCAATACAAAACACATAAAAACTCTACATCTCAAATGAAAACCCCTTTCATAAGGAAAACCCTTTATTTTACCATCAATGAAAACCTATCTTCTTTAATGAATAGCCGTTCAATTCTGTAAGTTCCTAGTAGAATGGGAAAATGCATATATCGCGATATACATAATACTAGCTAGCCAAGAACCATCAAATGTATTTTGGTAGGGAGAGTGGCTGCTCTGCTTCGGCCTCTGAATTACTGCAACTCCCTTCTGCACTCTTCAGCAACCTCCAAAATGGCGAATGTAAAAAATGGTGACATTTTGGGCTTTTTGTCCATTCCAAAGTATTATTTAGAAAGACCATATTTTGGGCTTTTTATGCATTCCAAATTATGATTTTGAAAACCCATCACCGCTGCCACATTTTATCGATGATGGGATAGCTGACGACAATCCAAACGACACACGCCTAAATGTTTGTTATCATGGTCCGTCAAGTCTTTCTTTCGGTGCATTTTTCCAGCATGTGGGATGGAGGATGGGTGCTATGTTATAATGTTACATACATAGGTACTTTTTGTCAAGAAATTAGCTTCTCCCAAAGTTCACAACTTATATAAATAGTGGGGTTATGAGTCACACCAAAAATATGGAATCAATGTGAAAATTCAAAATCCATATTCTTAACTTAAAAAAATAGATTGTAAAAATTCACAACCCCAAATCTAAGTTAAAACCCCACTTGAATGAAGCCTTGCAAAAACTTTCAAAAAAATTTCTTCACCGGTTCTTCATGATAAATTGGAAGAGTATATGCTTCTAGCAAAGCATGAAGGAGAGGGGAATAGTTTCAGGCATTATGGTTGTGAATGCTCTCGCTGACATGCATGCATAATGTGGAAGGTCAAAAGAGGTGCGATGACTATTTTAACATAATGCTTCAAAGAAGTAGTCATCACATGGAATGCAATGGTCATTGGAACAAGGGTCGTGAACCCTTCAAAGAAGGTATCATCTCACGAAATGCAAATATTTTGGATAGACATAACGTGGATCTATTGAATACATTTTTAAAACTTTAATTCCAATGTTTTTCTCTAGAAACTAGTACCCTACAAGATGTTCATGCAAATTGCAAAAGCATTAACTACCATGAAATATTTCTTTAAGCTCCATGATACAAGCACTGTGCGAGAAGTTGCACTTACAAGTTCCTGTGAAGAAATGCATGCAAATTGTGAAGGCATAGATAGGAATTTTATCAAGCAAGCTGTGGAGTGACATGAATAAGAAAAAGGAATCATAAAATTAGGTATATGAACTATGACACAAGTTCCTACGAGAACATACATGCAGATTATGGAAGCATAGATAAGGTATGGGAATGTTGTAAAGTAAATCAATTATCTGCATAACATGGTACCAATCGACCAAATCACCTCACACTATCCACAACCGTCAAGCACCGAATTCTGCCGCCCCATGTTATTCATGCCATCCATTCCCATATTTCACCTATGGGGAAAGGGGTAGAGGATTTGAGTAGCAAAAATAGAGCAAACTAAAATTTGCATACAACAATAAAAGGACAAATAAAAATGCATATGATTGTTGCTCAGAACACACACAAATAACACACTAGAAAATAGACAATATCATATTCATATATGTATTAAAAACTAGATAGTTATAGCATAGCTTCGTTGCCCTTCTTCTTTCTTCCTATTTTTACTTGTTTTTTCCTTGTTACAAAAATGACAACAAACAACATTAAAAACAAAAAAGATTCGGTGGAGAAAGAGGAATAAAATAATATTGTTTTTACAACCCATAAAGCATGTAAGAGTTAATGTCGAATCATATCAAATCTCTTGAAATCTTTCTCCAAAAAAATTTCTCATTAAATGTATTTAATGTTGATATGGAGGCTGAGCTGGTGAGGACAAGCACGATAAGATAGTTGAGATTATATTTCTAACACTCCCCCTTAATCTCAACTAGCTAGCATTCTTCTCAAAACAATTTGGAGCATCCATCTTCATTCAAAAATTTCTGGCGCATCCATCTTCGTTTCCAGCTCTAAAAATTTTTATGCATCTGTCTTCACTTATAGTTCTAAAATTTCCAGTGCATTTGTCTTCACTTACAATTCTAAAATTTTTGGCGCATCTATCTTCACTTATAGTTTTGAAATTTCTAGTGCATCTATCTTTAGTATAAACAACCAAACAACTTCTCAAATATTCAAATGCATCTTTTCCCAATGGTTTTGTAAAAATATCAGCAAATTGGTCTTGAGACCTGCAAAATTCCTAGAAGATCTCTCCATTGTTAATCAACTCTCTAATGAAATGATATCTAGTGTCAATATGTTTTCTTCTCTTGTGAAAGATTGGATTTTGGACAAAGCTATGGCTGATTTGTTGTCACAGTGTATCTTTATTACATATTCTTGTTCATGCTTCAACTCTTTCAACACTCTTCTCATCCAAATTGCTTGGCATGTTGCTCATGTGGCTGCCACATACTCCGCTTTTGCTGAAGAAAGAGTGACAATGGGTTGTTTCTTTGAAGCCCATGATACAACTCCTATTCCAAAATGAAAAAAAAAAACTAGAAGTACTTTTTCTATCATCAATGCTACTAGCACAATCATTGTTTGTATATCCAATGAGTTTGAACTACCTATTGCTAAATATAAAATTCCATAGTTCTTAGTTCCACAGACGTATCTCAATATCCTTTTTACATCTTTCCAATGAGAGTTTTTTGGAGACTCCATGAACCTTGAGATAAGGCTCACACCATACATGATGTCAGGACTTGTGGCAGTCAAATACATGAGACTACCAACTAGCCTTTTAAACAATCTAGGATCAACTAATGAACCATTATCTTCTTTTCTTAACTTTAGTCTATTACAATTGGTGTAGAGGTTAGCTTGAAATTTAGCATATTAAATATTTTCAATACATCACTTGCATACTTTGATTGAGAAATAAAAATACCATCTACTGATTGCTTAACTTCTATTCCCAAGAAATATTTCATAAGACCAAGATCAGTCATCTCAAATTCTTTCATCATAGCTGCCTTAAAGGAACTTATAGAAAGGTCCCCCATAAAAATAAAATCATCTACATAAAGACAAACTATCAACATTTTACCTTCTTCATCCATCTTGATATATAAAGTAGGCTCACTACTACACCTACTAAAACCATTCTTAATTAAATAAGAATCAATTCGATTGTACCATGCTCTAGGAGCTTACTTGAGTTCATAGAGCTCCTTTCTTAGCTTATATACCTTGTCTTCATGACCTGAAATTTCATATCCTTTTGGCTGCTACACATAAACTTCCTCTTCAATAAAACCATTTAAAAAAGCAAATTTTACATCCATTTGAAAAACAAGCCACTTGTTTTGGGCTGCAATGGCGAAAATAGTTCTTACCATATCCAAGCAAGCTACAAGGGAAACTATTTCATTGTAATCAATACCAAACTATTGAGAGAATCCTCTAGCAACCAACCTTGTCTTATGCTTCAACACATTTCCATCCATGCCATACTTTGTTTTCTAAATCCATTTTACGCTTATGACATCCTTTCCTTGTGAGCATTCCACCAACTCCCAAGTGTTATTCTTTTCAATAGCATCAATCTCTTTATCCATAGCTTCAGCCCATGATTCATTCTTTATTGCTTCATCAAAATACATTGGATTAGTTGCTTCTGAAAATAAAGCAAAAATAGAAAGAGAATTTGATGTTTCAACATTAAAATCAGATTCATAGATATCTCCTAAACTCCTTGTTTTTCGTTGCAATAAACTTGCCAATGTAGGATCTGATGAGCTACTTCTATCAACTCAGTTTGATGGACTTTCTAATGGCATTATGACTGGTGTTCCTTGTGGAGTTTGTTGTATGGGAGAAAAATTCTGATTTCTTGAAAATCTTGTTGTAGAAGGAGGTGTAGCTTGTGCTACAACTTGTGTTCCATGTCTAGGAGTGGAAGGAGGTATTGCTTAAGGAATACCTTGATGTTCTAACACTTCATCAATCATATCATCATGTGAATCAGCTATTGCTATACTTATTATTTTATCTACACTTCCATCCCATACTTCATTCTCCAGAAATTGCACATCTCTAGTGATTATGACTTTTCTAGTATTTGGATTAAACAACTTGTAAACTTTTGTATCTTCTAAATACCCAACAAAAATACACTTCTCACCTTTGTTATCTAACTTCCTTCTCAACTCTTTAGGCACATGAGCATATGCAACACAGCCAAAGAATTTGAAGTGTGCAACACTATGCTTTCTACCACTCCAAGCCTCTTGAGGAGTCACATATCGTACACTTGTAGTTGGACATCTATTTAAAATATAAACAGCAGTTGCTACTGCTTCAGCCCAATATTCATTTGGTAAATTTTTTGAATTCAACATACTCCTTGCCATATCCATGATAGTTCTATTTTTTTCTTTTAGCCACACCATTTTGTTGAGGTGTGTAGTGGGTTGTAAATTGTTTGTGAATACCATGTTGTCTGCAAAAATTCAGAAAATCATTAGAACTATACTCACCACCTCTATTAGTTCTTAATATTTTGATATATTAACCACTTTGCTTCTCTACAAGAGCCTTGAACTGCTAAAAGGCTCCAAAAGTATCAAATTTATGCCTCAAAAAGTAGACCCATATCTTCCTTGTATAGTCATCAATTAAAGTTAGAAAATATGTACAACCTCCAATGGAAGGAGTTTGCATTGGTCCACATATATCAAAGTGAATAATCTCAAGAAGTTTACTAGCTCTTTCTGATTTTCCAACAAGGAAATTCTCTCTATGTTGTTCACCCAAGATGCACCCTTCACATACTCTTTCCGATTTTTGAATCAATGAAAATCCCTTAACCATATTCTTTCTATGCAACAAATTCAGACCCCCAAAGTTTAAATGACCAAATCTCAAATGCCATAACCAAGATTCATTCTTTACAACTGACTGAAAAGCCATTTGAATAGTTAATGTATCATTTTGTTCATCTTTGGTTCCAATTTCTTCTTTTTCAGGGCCAACTTGTTCATTTCCAGAACTAGCAGGACAATTTTGAGAATTTTCGGCCTTATAGGCTGCTCTGACTTGTGTATTTTCTAATATATGATGAGCTTCAGCTGCATTTCTTTTGATATTAGGTTTCAATCTGAAAGGGAACATTCCATTTCTTGTCATTTGTACCTCTGCTATTAGTTGAGTACTAGGAGCTTTATCAACAATAACACATGCATTATCCTTCATATAAATTCTATATCCTTTTTGCACTAATTAATCAATAATCATAGATTATGATTCAAACTAGAAACATACAAAACATCATGAATGACTTTTTTCTCCCAATTTTGGATAGAATATCAACAGTCCATTTTCCCATAACATTCACTTGATTATTGTTCCCAAGCATAAAATTTAAAGTAACTAATTTATCCAAGCTAGAAAGTAACTCTAGATTTCTAGACATGTGATTGCTACATCTAGAATCTAAATACCAAACATCATTTGGACTCTCTTGAACCATATTGCATTCAACTGGTGATTTTGTAGGAATTGCTTCAACAATCTTTGTGCATGCAATAAACATATAATTTTTTGTAGAATTGTCTTGGGGACTTTTATTTTGTTTTCCTTGATCATGTTGTTTCTTTCTAGATTCAAAAGAGTAGTGACCATACCTTTTACAATAATGACATTGAACATGTGACTTGTCTTTTATTTGACCAATTGAATGATTATGAGAGCGATCATTGTTATTTCCTCTTCCTCCTTGGTTTGCAGGACTACTGCTACATCCTCTAAATGTGTTTCTTCATCTACCCCTAGGAGTGAATCTACCTTTATCTCTTCCATTACTCATTGAAGCCTGATATGAAAATACATTTTCTATAGAAGTGTGTGATCTGTTTAGCCTATGTTCATGGTTTATCAAAGAGGCATGCAACTCATGCATTGTCATCTAAGTTAAATCCTTAGTTTCCTCTATAGCCACAACTAAAAGATCAAATTTAACAGGAAAAACTCTTAGCATTTTTTCAACAATTATTGTCTCTTCTATCATTTCCCCATGTGATTTTATTTGATTCACAAGCCCAACAACATATGTAGAAAAGATTCCATAGAATCTAAGCAATTGGAGTTTTTCAATTTTAACTTTGTCTTTACCTTGATAAGCTATTTGTAGTGTATCCCATGCCTCCTTTGCTTGCTTTACTACTGCTACTCTTGGGAGTATACTTTCATCCATTGCTTGATGAATTTAGAAAAGGGATTTTCCATCATTCTTCCTTTGCTCTTTCAAAAGCTCTTTCTTTTCCTATGTGAGTGCATTATATGTTGCTTGGTTTGTTGGTTCCACATAACCATTCTCTACTATCTCCCAAACATCTTGAGACTGAATTAGGGCTTTCATGGGGTGTTTCCACAATAGTGGTTTATACTTTCTAGGAGATCTTGATTTTTGCTGAAATCACATATTTTTAGAAAATCTAATGATTTAAGCATTGAAAAGTTCCATTTAAAGGATTGCAATTGAAGAGGGTTTGATCAAACCACCTTAGACCAAGCGCCCTTGGATAGAACAACACTAGTTTTAAACCATACCTATAATGGAGTCTCCTTTACACCTATCAAAATGTTGATAAAAACATATTTTAATTTACCTTTTGGGGGATCAAATGAATTAATTTAAAATTTATTTTTTGTATGTAGTCCTTATTATAAGCTTCCAAAAAAGTATAATTTTAATAAAATTTAATTTGATTATTATATTTATTTTTTATTTCTTGTGAATATAGGTTTTTCATTGAAAATCAAGCTCTTTGTTCTACGCATGTGGAAAAATAGCAGATTATAAAAAAAAATTAAAAATATGAGTGCACTAGATATTCAAATCCTTGATCCAACAAAAAAAAAGAATTTCAATACATACACAAAAAGTAACGTGTTATGCAGTCCACCTATGTTTGGTTTGTAATTGGTTTGACTTATATACTTGATTAAGGAAAAAATATTCAATAAAACACTATGAAACCAATTGGAAGCACTAGATATCGTAGCTAGAAATCTAAATTCGAAAAAAAAAGAATTTTATCCTTCAAGGAAAAAAATTTGTGTTATACGGTGAGCGTCACTCCTTAAAAATGGTGTTTACTAAAAAAACCAGTTTTTGAAGGAGATGGAAAAAGAAGTACAATCTAATTCCAGAAGTTTTGAAAAAAATATTTAGAATCTACAGATAAAATGTTACAAATCACTAGTTTGCATCATCATTAAATTCCTCCTTGTTTAGTATAGGTGTCTGAAATTGAAGATTTAGTTAAGAAAAATTTATTTCGATGTCGATTTGGCAAGTAATTTATGAAAATATTGTGAGATCCTTACATGATTAAAACCAATACTCATTTATTTTCTTGTGAAATGGGGGTTTTACTGAAACTAGACAAAGATGCACCAGATTTGGAAGACATTAATGGCTAACAAAAGAAAATAATCAAATCTAGAAAAAATAGAGAGAGAAAGGGATTAAACAAGGCTCTGATACTAGATGTGGTTAAGGGGAAAAGGATTAGAGTAGCAAAAAACAAGAGCAAATTGAAATATGCATATAGTAGTAAAAAAAGACAAATAAAATGCATATGAGTGTTTCCTGTTGAAATAATGGATGTTGAATCATCCAATGAAGTTGTGCACACTTCAAAGGATCTTGCCAAGAGAAATTAAACCACACAGAAAGTGTTGCAACTAAGGGATGCAAATGGAGATTGCTATTGATCTAGGATATTAGATATGATTACAGATGTACAAATGCCTTGAATATATAGGAAAAAGTGAAAACCTAAAATGCATGAGATGTTGCCAAGTATTACAATCACACTATATGTGACAACATATGAACCATATCTAGGAAATTATTAAATGTTGAGATAAGTTCTAGAAGGACAACTCATCTTCTAGAAGGAATCTTATCCCTACAAACATGGAAGGGGACATTACCCCATTATTAAATGATTTATTAAAAATGCAACCTAGGACTAAATGATATATGACCTAAGTTAACTTATGCTAGTGTAATAATTAATTTAATTACACTAACATTTCCCACAACACACACAAAATACACTACAGAAAGTAGAAAATATTAGATTCATATATGTATTAAAACTAGATAGTTACAGTAGAGCTTCATTTCCATGTATTCTTCCTTCTTCTTACTTATTTTTACAAATGACAACATTGTAGTACTAAAAACCAAAACAGTTATGGTGGTGAAAGAAGTATAAAATAATAATATTTTTGCTACCCATAAAGCATGTAAAAATTAATGAGGAGTTAATGTCATATCATTTCAAATCTCTTGAAATCTTTCTTCAAAAATATTTCTCCTTATTTTATTTAATGTTGATATGGAGGCTAAGTTGGTGAGGACATACACGATAAGGTAGTTGAGATTATATTTCTAACAAAGGAATGAGGCACTAAAAATTTACTAGATTGAAAAGCTTGACAACAAGAAATGTTATATTGAGGTGGAAACATAAGATAAACGAAACATCGAGAGAAATGGGTTATCCAAAAGCATTGCTCTCTCTAAGAACCATGATGGAAACTCCTTTCCTTCTCCCTCCCTAGTGTCGAACCTGTGATCTACTTTTGTTTCTGATCTCCTCCCATTATTCTCCTAGAACCACAATGTTAACCCAGATGGAAAGTTAGTTTAATAACTACGAAAACCAAATCAGATGTACAACCTAAATTTATTCTTAAAAAAGACGTAATATATTGGCAACTAAGCATAATTATGAGTTTTTACTCTTTGCACTGAATAAAAGGTTTATTAGGGAAAAGAACCACTTAACTGTTTTAAATTTAGTTTATTTCTTTTTTACTTCCATAAAGAAAAAGAGAATAACCTTTAAGCATTATATGTGTACCTTCTGATCATGATCAAAATTGCTTGGAAATTATAGTGAAATGTTGTACATACTAATGCAAAACAGGGCACAAAATATATAATAAATGAAATGGATAAAAGAATTATAATGATCTCTTGATTTCTTCAACAAACCAAGTAGTATTGCACACATTAAAATAAACCAATAACATCCCAATCAAGATAACAATAATATAAATGTAATCAACTAGAGAAAACTATAATCTTCTCTATACTCTCATAGTTTTTAATTTCTCATATATGTGTGTGTGTGTGTGTGTAGTATTGTGTGTGTGTGTGTGTGTGTGT
>VDFB02389812.1:0-40827 GCA_007258455.2 Sequoia sempervirens
TATGATTTTTGTAATCATAATAGGGTGGATTGACTCAATACATACACATAAGAAAAAATCATGCCCCATTCCTCACTCTCCTTCGTACACAACAAGGTGTAGAGATCATCAAGCTTCCTTGGAATGTGACAACAAAAGAAAAGATATAAAAGGATAATGATATTGATGGAGACAAGAGACAAGAGTAAAGATAAAGCACAAGTTGTCATGCATGGAGTATGAAAATGATAAATATGCAAGATCATGATAATGAAAAAATGCAAATGCTAATGCATATGATAAGGACTAGTGCACAAAACAGTTGTAGGATGGAAAACACAGTGGGTTGTGACTTAGTAAAGCCAAATATTTTAGTATGTTAAAGAGTTATTAGTTTGTTTAAATGTTTTAGTTATAACAATATTGATAACACAATGATAAATAAGAATTTAAATGATAATGATAAACAAGATCTTATTCCTTAGTCAAGTTGAAAACCAAAGGACATATGGATGGATAGGGATCAATGATATGGGTAAATGATATAGCATGTGATGCAGAGGTGGCAGCAAATTAAAATGTATTCAAACTCCCAAAAACATAGTTTTCCTCGAGAGAAACTTACTCCAACTAGCCAAACCACAAAACCTCATTTTAAGCCAATTTGAGGAGGGTTTAATGAAAATATGGGTTCCAAGACAAATAACAACATTCCAGTGCCTCACACCTTCATAAAATGACCTTATAAAACTCAAAACACTATCACATATATAGTTCCAATCATATTTTTCCAAAACCTTACTTTAGTTCCTCAATTTCTCATGGAAACTCATGAAAACACCCTAGGGCATCACCCTAAAACCATAAAAATTACATTTACTGTCTACCAAACCATTGGTACATGTAAAATACCATGAAACAAGTCATTCCACCGAGTTACAGGGCTGGACAGTAGGTGGAATGGCTATAACATCACTTTTACACCAATCAAACCCTCAAATTAGTTAGAAACAGGCAGTCCCAGAAAAATGAAGAGATCTCCCTCAAAACTCAATATTAGAACCTCTAATTGGATTTAAATGAAAGATATTTCATTCCCCTACAAGATTATATAAGTCTCAGAGCATATGGTGGTGGTATAGATCCGTACAATGCTTGCAAAGTTCAGGAAAACAGAAAAAACATGGGGTTTCAGACCACCTGGCAGTAAAATGAGGATATCTCACTCAATTCTCAATGAAATAACACCATTCAAACGCCAAAAGAAATCTTATTCAATTATCTATCCATAAATTATAGGCTTGGAGTGTGGAACAATATGTAAAGGTCGTACAATGCTCGTGATCAGAAATTTATTAATGGAAAACACAAAAAATAGCAAATTTCTTATTAGAAACTCATTCCAAACTTCTTCAACAGCCTCCCCTTCAAGATATTACAACAATATATCATGCAACCACCTGAAAACTACCTCTTGGGGTGTTCAAATTCCATAACCACCCTTTAATTATATTCTAAAATGACAATTTTGCCAATTTGCCCTTAATCACTATCCCATTACAACTTGATCAACTTGATTTTTGCAAATACCACCTAACTGACCTATTAAGCCCTCCAATACATTGAAAATGGTCATTGAGACCTTATTTAACATGGAATAAGACCCTACTCCCCATGTCCCTTAAAACTCATGATTTCACATGGCTTTTGCATTATGAGTCAAACTGACAAATTCAACTAAATGACTCAAAACCCTTTCAAATTACATTATGACTGGTCCTTTAGACCTTATTAAGCATAAAATAAAAAAAGACACACCTAGGTATCAACTTATACTTCACAAGGTGTAGGTGCTCCTGCACCATACACCCCCCCATAAAAAGGACTCTTGCCCCAAGAGTGGAAACTTGTTCTTGGCCTTCTCATTGCTGCTTCAAGCATCTTCAGACCTGGTACTAATCTCCTTAGTCCTGGATGAAAATTTGGTGTTGTTCTAGGCCTTAGACCTGCAGAAAAACAAACATTAGAATCATATAAACCTACTCTCTTCCTTGCTCCACCCATACATGGGTAGCTCCTCACCATTCCTTGCACATTCTGCCTTACTATCTCTGTGATCAGACCTGCATGCCTCTGCTTAATTTTATTTTTTTGTAATGCCCCTAGACCTGCCATGTCACCATCCTCTTGTACCCCTGCACTAACAACTTTATCCTCTTTTGCATTACCAAATTTCACTTGTCTTGCACTCACTACCTCATCAAGTTGTTTTGTCACTGTCAAATCAGACTTAGGCACTGTATTTCCTCAAACTTTTTTTGTTTCTTAACCTTGCTCTTGACTACAGGGCATTCAATGGCTCCTACTAACACACTTTCATTCAAACTGACTGTCAACACTTCTTTTACCCCTACATCAAACATTATATCTGCATTTTCAGTCTTAAAACAGGAAACAACATCAGAAAATTGGTTCTCCTTCATTACATTTATAGGTTCCTTCTTGCCACACATTATGACCTTTGCTTTACCTTTAGCATCTTCTACAAGAGGAGTTAACACAAAAGAATGACCATCTTGAACTATGGTGTAAGTATTTTCCCTACCATCATACAATGCCCTCTTGTCATATTGCCAAGGTCTGCCTAATAAGAGATGACAACAGTCCATTGGAAGAACATCACACACAACACTATCATGATAACCACCAATTTGAAAATCCATTATAGCCTTTTCATTCACCAACAAAGATTGATCATCAGTTAACCATGAGATTTTATAGGGACATTCATGAGGAATCTTTTTCAATCCTAACTTATTGACCATTTCACATGACACCATGTTTTCAGTTGATCCAGAATCAATGACTACTCTACATACCTTTTCCTTGCACTTACAATTTGTCTTGAAGAGACTTTTCCTTTGCAAAGGTGCTTCCTCTTTTGCTGCCTTCAAGATTGTTGTTCTCACCATCAACATTTCCCCAACCTCAGGATCTGCATTCCTACTTGGAGAACAATGACTTTCACACTCCTCTTCCTGTACTAATTGTGCTCTTCTATCACTCTTCTTTTCTCCACTAGAAGAACTACCAACCCTCTCAGGACACTTCTATGAAGGATGGCCAAAATCATTGCATGTGTAGCACCTTCCTGCAAAATCATTAGAACCTCTACCAATACCAAACCTTCCTCTACCTCTAAAACCAAAACCACCTCTAGAATCATTGTGATCTTTACCTTTGTTTGCTCCTTGATCTTCATTTGGTTGCTTTGATGTAGAAGGTATTCCTCTTCCTCTTGCACTAGGACAACCTCTTCCTCTTACTGCTTTCTCTTGTCTCCTTTTAATCTTCTCCTCCACCTTGATTGCCATTTGATAACAATCCTCTACACTCCTAGGGTTAGCCAAAACCAATTCATCCTGTATATTAAGCCTCAAACCACCAATATATCTAGCAATTTTTTCATCTTCATTCTCATGATGACCAGACCTCAAACTTAATTTATAAAACTCCTTAGTATAAGACTTAATATCCATTTCCCTTTGCCTCAAACTTTGCAATTTTTTAAACATTTGAATTTGGTGATCTTTGGGTAAGAATTTACCTTTGAGTTTAGATATCATCTTGTCCCATGATGTGATCTTAGACTTTCCTTGTTTCCTCCTCTCAGACTGAAAGTAATTCCACCATACCAAAGCATGACCCTGCAACTTAGTCTTTGCAATCCTTATTCTTTGCTCCTCAGGAACTTCTTCACATTCAAAATGGTTATCTAATGCAGCAATCCAATCAAGTAGTTCTTCATCATTTAGACTACCACCATATTTAGAAACATCAAGTTTTACCTTAGGCTTGTCACCTTTCACTGCCTTCAACAACTTTGCCATTCTTTGGTCTTCTGGATCAAGTTCTTCTTCCATGTCTTCAAACTCCTCATCTTCCTCTTCTTCTGGCTCACTCTCTTCAGCATCTCTTCTCTTGTTTGTCTCCAGGGCTATGACTCTCTCTTCCAACTCTTTGAGTTCTCTTGCATGCCTTTCCTTCATCTCCCTCATCTCTTTAGCCATATCTTTGCTCTTTGGAGGCATCTTGTCAACCTTTTCTTTTCTTCAACCTAGAAAATGCAAACCAAAACCTACTCCCTGCTCTAATACCACTATGATGCAGAGGTGGCAGCAAATTAAAATGTATTCAAACTCCCAAAAACATAGTTTTCCTCAAGAGAAACTTACTCCAACTAGCCAAACCACAAAACCTCATTTTAAGCCAATTTGAGGAGGGTTTAATGAAAATATGGGTTCCAAGACAAATCACAACATTCCAGTGCCTCACACCTTCATAACATGACCTTAGAAAACTCAAAACACTATCACATATATAGTTCCAATCATATTTTTCCAAAACCTTACTTTAGTTCCTCAATTTCTCATGGAAACTCATGAAAACACCCTAGGGCATCACCCTAAAACCATAAAAATTACATTTCCTATCTCCCAAACCATTGGTACATGTAAAATACCATGAAACAAGTCATTCCACCGAGTTACAGGGCTGGACAGTAGGTGGAATGGCTATAACATCACTTTTACACCAATCAAACCCTCAAATTAGTTAGAAACAGGCAGTCCCAGAAAAATGAAGAGATCTCCCTCAAAAATCAATATTAGAACCTCTAATTGGATTTAAATGAAAGCTATTTCATTCCCCTACAAGATTATATAAGTCTCAGAGCATATGGTGGTGGTAAAGATCCGTACAATTCTTGCAAAGTTCAGGAAAATAGAAAAAACATGGGGTTTCAGACCACCCGGCAGTAAAATGAGGATATCTCACTCGATCTTCAATGAAATAACACCGTTGAAATTCCAAAAGAAAGCTTATTCAATTATATATCCATCAATTATAGGATTGGAGTGTGGAACAATATGTACAGGTCGTACAATGCTCGTGATCAGAAATTTATTAATGGAAAACACAAAAAACAGCAAATTTCTTATTAGAAACTCATTCCAAACTTCTTCAACAGCCTCCCCTTCAAGATATTACAACAATATATCATGCAACCACTTGAAAACTACCTCTTGGGGTGTTCAAATTCCATAACCACCCTTTAATTAGATTCTAAATGACAATTTTGCCAATTTGCCCTTAATCACTATCCCATTACAACTTGATCAACTTGATTTTTGCAAATACCACCTAACTGACCTATTAAGCCCTCCAATACATTGAAAATGGTCATTGAGACCTTATTTAACATGGAATAAGACCCTACTCCCCATGTCCCTTAAAACTCATGATTTCACATGGCTTTTGCATTATGAGTCAAACTGACAAATTCAACTAAATGACTCAAAACCCTTTCAAATTACATTATGACTGGTCCTTTAGACCTTATTAAGCATAAAATAAAAAAAGACACACCTAGGTATCAACTTAGACTTCACAAGGTGTAGGTGCTCCTGCACCAACATGTAAGGATACACCTTATATGGAGGATGAAGATAGATGGATCAAAGTATGGAATGCTATGGTTGGAGGGATCCAATTACAAGGGAACCCAAAACGTTTACTATTATACAAAGAAGAAATATAGGACCTATGGAGGACTCCAAAGAAGACATGCCAAAGTACTAACATGCCCCCATGGTAAGAGGTATGACAAGTTATAATGAAATCACATGGATATGGAAGATAAAAAAACATGAAAGGAAACAAGAAATGAACGATAAGTGATATGGAGGATGGAAGACACACATGGTATAAAGCATGCATTAGATTCAATTTCTTGGTATTTTTCCCCAATACTTTATGCAAGATCAAAGGAAGGTGGATGGATAAAGTAGATAGCATGGAATATAAATGAAGGAATATGATGACTAAGTGGAAATAGGATAATCAATAATGTATTGTATGAATGGAAAAGTCTTGCCCCCAAGTGTACAACTAAGGGTATGTGTATGGATGTGAAAGCTAGTGGATATGAATGGCCATGGAAATGGACACTGATGAAGGTGTATGGATATGAATGGAGGAATCAATTGTCTCTTTGTGGAAGATAGTACCCCACTGACTAAATGTTTCTTATAGACCATGGCTAACATGTTCCCACTTAAAGATGTTGGTAGGAAAATTGGTAATGATAATGGAATGGATAGGGGTAGGTAGAAGGGGGTTAAGGATTCATGCAAAGGATTGGATTAAAGATATGGAATGAGGGATGAATCTTCTATGGAAGTATGGAATGGAGTTGTTATGAGGGAATCTGGGAAAGAACAACATTGGCACACACCTTGAAGGGTGGTGAAAGTTGAAGGATTGAGAATGGGCTGGGATAATAAAGATGGGCATATAAGGATGGGAAATGGATTTTGAGGATGAATAATGGAGGAATAATGGAGTATTTTTGATTAGCAAGTAGGGATACCAATTTTTATTTTTTATTTGAATGCATGGATTTTTTTGCTTTTTTTGGAACCCACATTGTTTTCACTTTTCATTTTTCTTTATAGCCTTTTCATTTTTTCATAATAGGAACCTTCTATTTTATTGGAAGTGTTTATTTATTTATTTTGGAGCATATTTTTATTTATTTTAACATGTCTTTTTAGTGAGACATGATGATACTTAGGTTTTTGTGGATTCTTCGATTTATGCATTTCTTCTTTGGTATCCCAATTGCTTGGATAGGCCATAGAGGGATTTTATGAAATGAGAGGATTTTGAAGTGGAAGGTGTTGGAATGAATTCAAGAGTATGTGCCTTTGTTTTTATTGAAAGGGAACTTAAGGATATGCATTAGGAACATATGGGTCCACGATGGATGGAACAATTTGTGGATACTGTCCAACAATAGATGGCAAAGATGATGGAGGAGGTGGATGTATTGATCTAAAGGGAGGCCTCTTGTGTTTGAAATAGCTACCAACATCTTAAGAAGGAGGTATGTAGCTAAGGCCATAATAATTTAGATGTGTTTTAATATTAGGGTGTGCAAGTAAATGGAACTCATGAAGGCATGTGGTATTGTACGAGAAAACCAGCTTTTATAAAGGTGGATGAACCAAGCTTATATCTTTGTGGTTCATGAATGGGATCTTGTGAAAGTTTAGGATTATCATGAGATGTGAGGGAAATGCTTATACCTTGTGGGACTTGACTTATTGAATGGATGGAAAGGTTTATTTAATGAATTTATACATTACGATTATGGTATGGAGTTGACATACTTCGATCATGAGATGGTATGGCATCATGACATGGAATGGAATGATGAGATGATATGGAATCATGAGAGGGATTATTTTGATCTTCACATAAAAGGGGGATCTATGATGTCATGCTTTCGATCAATGAGGTCAAGTGTGTATGTGGTTGACTTTCTATAGGTGCTATGAAGGTGGAAAAAAATGAAATGGATGAGCTGGATAAACATGGGATGAATGAGGTGAAAGTGGGTGGAACTAGAAGAATAAAACTACCATTTTGTGAAATATAATTTTGCATCGGGTATTGTATTCCTTACAGGGTGACTTTTGGTGTTCCTTTAGTGAAAGAGGATGGATAGTTGTTGGTTCAACATGGAAGACATTTTGGTTTCCCTTGTTAATGGATGAAAAGGATGACATGGACAGTGACATGAATTGGGTATAAGTTTCAATGGTAGGTTTATGGTTTTTCTCGCTTGATTAAGATTTAGATCTTGAATACCCCATCCCACTACAAAAGATCATAAACAAGCATATATAGATTCTATATTACTATGGTCTTCAAACGTATCGTTCGATGTTTGATAAATGAGCAAACACAAATAATCCGTATGACAGTAAAATGGCTTGCTGCAATGAGCACTTTCTATTCTATGCACTATAACAATGTATTTAAGTGCACCTTCATATTGTAGGCTGGAAAACACAGAGGGTTGTTTGTATATCAAGCAGTGTTTTCCAACTTGCAATTATATGTAGACAATATGGTTCTTATGAAACTCTTGTGTTTTTTAGACCTTAAGAATTTCATGAAACTCACCTACAAAATTTATTAAAACTCTTTAGCGGACTAAAATTTGGGTTTCAAAATTGTGATATGATGGTAAATCAAAATGCATTGAATAATTGTAGGTTGGAAAACACAACGGGGGATTTTAGTAGATGCTTCTAATAATCTTGCATTTCCTTTCAATGGATAGCAAGTTGATTATCCCTTTAAACAAAATCCAAGCCCATACAATTCACCTCTTTGCCATTCACTTTGGCCAATAGGAAGAGCACTTGGATGAAAAACGTCCCCTTTGCAACATCTCAATTGCTGCAAACTCATGCACTAGGAAATATAAATGGCATAGGTGGTTCAATTTCATCTTCATATGCAACAAGAGATAGTGGTAGCCTTGCGTTTTCAATGCTCAACAATTTGGCTGGTGATTTTTTGGTTGTGGAGGAAATGGTATGGGCTTGGATTTTGTTTAAAGGGATAATTGTTACTCTTGTATGTAGATATCCTATTTCAAGTGGGAGATTTCCTGTTTCTTTTTGTATCTACTACCACATTACACAAATTCCATCCTCCACCAACCTCGAATGCAACTATTGTTGTGGCATCTTAAACTTTTATCAGTTGTGCAACAACACCTGTGACTTGAGATGTTGATCAGTTGTGCAACAAGACCTTTCACTTTTGACGTATTAGTTGTGCGACAACACCTTCCATTGCTATCTTTGTTTTATGAAATTCATTTTTTTTAGATTGCAACTCTCTCCAAACAACATTAAGCTCCTCTTCTTTTCATCGTGATATCTTTTTTTTGTGTTTTAATTCCTTTTCTAAGTGGTTAATTATAGTGTCCGCTTGTTCTACTCCACTTTAAGCATTTCCAGCTATTGTTTTTGTAGTGTGTTTATGATTAGAGTATGCTAATGTTTCTTTTCGCAAGTTCATTAGGGAACTTGTCTGCCATTTTAGATAAGAGTTTCATACCTCCACCTAATTGATTATCTTTTTCTGCACTTAGATATGATATTGCCTTTCCTTATCATCCATTTCCAATTGTATTTGTTCCATGGAATTGCTAACTTAAAGAATTCTTTCCTTCATTTGTTCAACCCCACTTATAGCATCATATCTCTCTTTCTTTTCTTGCTCAAATTCATATGCAATAGAAAACCTTTTGAGTTAATCACCTTTTTCATTTCCATTTTCCCCTTGCACATACTGCACATGCTCCTTCCTACACTTGTCAGGAGTAGGAACAACCTCTTCAATCAATACATTATCTATCTCGTTTACTTTGGTCTACTTCTTTCCAAGTGTTTTTAGAGTAGATTCCTTTTTTTCCATTACACACTTTCCAATATCTCCTCGTATTTTTTTAATTACTACCATGTCATACAATTGTCATAACAAATATTTTTCAGATTCTATTAGATTTCTTTTAGGCAAAGAGATAGAGTTTTGAATGTACTAAATACTTTCATGTACCTTTGTAGCTTCTTTTTTCCCAACTTTGAGAGTGTTTTCATGATTGCATAATCCATTTGTTTCTTCTAACAAGTTATTTGCAACAAGTGCTTTTATGATTAAACAATTCATATGTTTCTTTGAACAAGTTATTTGCAACAAGTGTATTTGTGATTACTTAATTGATATGTTTGAGATAAGACTTTAATGTTTCAACTCAACTAATTCTCTTTTTCTGCACTTACATCTAGTTTTACAACTGTGATTGGGTTGCACTTTTCATAACACCCTATGTTTTCCAATATGTAGTTTTACAAAATAGGATGCATGTGCAGTATGTGTAAGGGGAAAATGGAAATGCAGAAGGTGATTAACTCAAAAGGTTTTCTATTGCATATGAAATTGTGCAAGAAGAGAAAGAGAGAGATGATGCTATAAGTTGGGTTCAACAAATGAAGGAAACCATTCTTGAAGTTAGCAATTCCATGGAAAAAATACAATTGGAAATGGATGATAAGGAAAAGGAAATATAAGACCTAAGTGTAGAAAAAGAGAATCAGTTGAGTGGAGGCATGAAAGTCTTATCCGAAAAGGCAGAAAAGTTCCTAACGAGCTTGCAAAAAGAAAAATCTACATACTCTAATCATAAACACACTATAAAAACAATAGTTGGAAATGCTCAAAGTGGAGAAAAACTAGTGAACACTAAAATTAACCACTTAGAAAAGGAATTAAAACACAAGAAGAAGTTGTCACGGTGAAAAGAAGAGGAGCTTAATGCTATTCAAAGAGAGCTGCAATCTAAAAGATAGGAATTTCATAAAACAAAGACAACAATGGAAGGTGTTGTCGCGCAACTGATAGGTCAAAAGTGAAAGGTCTTGTTGCACAATTGATCAATGTCTCAAGTCATAGGTGTTGTTGCACAATTGATAGGTCAAAAGTGAAAGGTGTTGTTGCACAACTGATAAAAGTTTAAGATGCCACAACAATAGTTGCATTGGAGGTTGGTGGAGGAGGGGATTTTTGTAACGCGGTAGTGGATACAGAACAAACAGGAAAGATCCCACTTGAAATATGATATCTACATACAAGAGTAACAATTATCCCTTTAAATAAAATCCAATCCCATATCATTTCCTCCACAACTCAAAAATCACTAGCCAAATTGTTGAGAAATGGAAATGAAAGGATGCCACTATCTCTTGTTGCCTATGAAGATGAAATTGAACCACCTATGTCATTTGTATTTCCTAGTGCACGAGTTTGCAGTAATTCAGATGTTGCAGAGGGGAAGTTTTTTAGCCAAGTGCTCTTCCTATTAGCAAAAGCGAATGGTGAGGAGATGAATTTTATGGGCTTGGATTTTGTTTAAATGGATAATCTTTACTCCGGTATGTACATGTCCTATTTCAAGTGGGAGATTTCTTGTCTATTTTGTATCCACTACCGCATTACGCAAATTCCCTCCTCCACCAACATCCAATGCAGCTATTGATGTGGCATCTCATACTTTCATAAGTTGTGCAACAACACCTTTGACTTTTTGACCTATCAAAATGCTTTGCAGGAGAATTATAGGTAAGGTGAACATTTCATACAACAATTTTGTGCATTTATTGATAGTAAGGGTTATAAAATATGAAGGTGAACTTCAAAACATTGTTTTCTTACAATCTGCATAAAAGAAAGCGCTCATTGAACAAAGCTTGAGAAGTGAGTCTTGTTCTTGAGAAGTGAGTCACAACCAACTGTGTTTTTCCATCATGCAACTACTTCTCACAACCCACCGTGTTTTCCATCATGCAACTAATATGTACATTTTGTGTTCAAAACATATGAACAAATATCTAAATGGAGTGTTTTGCTAAAAGTCAAGATTTTTAAGAAATAGGAAGGTGAAGTTGAAAACAATGTTTTGTTACACTCTGCATAAAAGAAAGCGCTCATTGAACAAGACATGAGCAATGAGTCACAACCCACTATGTTTCCCATCTTGCAACTACTCACAACCCAATGTGTTTTCAATCATGCAACTACTATGTGCATTTTATGTTTGAAACATATGAACAAATATTCAAATGGAGTGTTTTACTGAAAGTAAGGGTTTTTAAAAAATATGTAGGTGAAGTTGAAAAAATTGTTTTGTTACTGTCTGCATAAAAGAAAGCGCTCATTGAAAAAGACTCAAGAAGTGAGTCACAACCCATTGTGTTTTCCATCTTGCAACTAATATGTGCATTTTACGTTCAAAACATACAAAGAGATATTAAAATGGAGTGTTTTTCTGAAAATAAAGGTTTTTAAAACATAGGAAGGTGAAGTTGAAAATAGTGTTTTGTTATAGCCTGCATAAAAGAAACCACTCATTGAACAAGACTTGAGAAGTGAGTCACAACTCACTATGTTTTCCATCCTGCAAGTACTTCTCACAACCCAGTGTGTTTTCCATCATGCAACTAATATGTGTATTTTGTGTTTGAAACATATGAAGAGATATTGAAATGGAGTGTTTTACTGAAAGTAAGGGTTTACAAAAAATATGAAGGTGAAGTTGAAAACAGTGTTTTGTTACACTTTGCATAAAAGAAACTGCTCATTGAACAAGACTTGAGAAGTGAGTCACAACCCACTGTGTTTTACATCATGCAACTACTTCTCACAACCCACTGTGTTTTCCATCATGGAACTAATATGTGCATTTTATGTTCAAAACATATGAACAAATATTCAAATGGAGTGTTTTGCTAAAAGTAAGGGTTTTTAAAAATAGGAAGGTGAAGTTGAAAACAATGTTTTGTTATAATTTGTATAAAAGAAAGTGCCCATTGAACAAGACTTGAGAAGTGAGTCACAACCCACTGTGTTTTCCATCTTGCAACTACTCACAACCCACTGTGTTTTGCATCATGCAACTAATATGTGCATTTTGTGTTTGAAACATACAAAGAGATATTGAAATGGAGTGTTTTATTGAAAGTAAGGGTTTTGAAAAAATATGAAGGAAAAGTTGAAAACAATGTTTTGCTACAGTTTGCATAAAAGAAACCGCTCATTGAACAAGACTTGAGAAGTGAGTCACAACCCATTGCGTTTTCCATCATGCAACTACTTCTCATAGTCTAGTGTGTTTTCCATAATGCAACTAATATGTGCATTTTCATGTTTGAATTATATGAACATATATTAGAATGGAGTGTTTTGCTGTAAGGGTTTTTAAAAAGTATGAAGGTGAAGTTGAAAATAGTTTTTTGTTATAGTTTGCATAAAAGAAAGCGCTCATTAAACAAGACTTGAGAAGTGAGTCACAACCCACTGTGTTTTCCATCATGCAACTACTTCTCACAACCCATTGTGTTTTCCATCATGCACCTAATATGCACATATTGTGTTTGAAACATATGAAAAAATATTCAAATGGAGTATTTTGCAGAAAGTAAGGGTTGTTATAAAATATGAAGGTGAACTTCAAAACATTGTTTTCTTATAGTCCGCATAAAAGAAACCGCTCATTGAACAAGAATTTAGAAGTGAGTCACAACCTAGTGTCTTTTCCATCATGCACATGTTATGTGCATTTTTTGTTCCAAACATATGAACATATATTGAAATGGAATGTTTCCTGAAAGTAAGGGTTGTTAAAAAATATGAAACTCAACTTGAATACATTGTTTTGTTATAGTTTGCATAACATAAAGTGCTAGTTGCATGTGCTTACATGGATTTGTAAGTTTGACATAAATAATAAGACTTGAGGTGGCATTTCCTACCATTATTTGATGGCATTTGAAATTGTTTATAATGAAATTTTAAATGGCAACAAAAAGTTTCATGAATCTGCAAGAACATTGTCTTGCATTTTTTTAAATTAAGAGGAGTAAACACTTTTGACCCAAAGCTATGGATCGGTGAGGTCACAACGAGGGATCTCATCCCCTAAACCCCAAAGGCATTGGAGCCTTGATGGAAAGATTAACAATACAACTTAACAATAATACAATGCCACTATTGGCAAAAGACCGTAGTCTTCAAACATACCAAAGTACTTTAATTCCATAGATTAATTGATCAATGATTACATGATCAAAGATAATGTAATTCCACACCATAATTGTTCAATAATTACATGATCAAAGATAATGTAATTCCATAACATAATTGTTCAATAATTACATGATCAAAGACCAAATGAAAAATGAATATTGTTAGCTTTTGTCATCCTCTCCAACAATGCTATTTATGTGCAATTAAGGGGACAATCATATAAAATATTATAGGCTTCTTTAAGTCCTTGGCACTGACAGTGGGGTGATTCCACTTGTACGAGGGTTTGGGGAATCCTTTTCTTCGACCATTGCACTTTCAACACCTTCAACTTGTAAGATACCCATGAATATAATGACTACATTCAACAATTAACATAAGGATATAAGGAAAAGGCAACATCAGATCTAAGCACAGAGAAAGAGAATCAGTAGTGGGAGAGATGAAAGTCTTATCTGAAAATGCAAACACATTTTGTAACACATTTATAAGAGCCTGTGGAGGAGAAATAAAATTCAAAATCAGACAAATCAAGAAACATCGCTAATAATCGAGGCCCAATTTTTTCACTTCTTTGACAAAAGTTGAAGGAAATTGAGAAATTGAGTAGGCTAGTGCCAAGAATCAATAAAATTAGGCCTCGATTTTATTAGCGACGTTTCTTCACACACACCACTTCATTGCTCATCCTTTCCCTACAATGTGAATAATGTTAACATCATTTCAAATTCAAATGCATGCAATGAATTCATTCAAATTATGAAAATACACATTCAAAAGAAAATTTCAAAATTACCCTTTCTTCCACTTTATTCCTCTGAAAGAACCAAGGACAGTGTGTTTTCCAATATCCTGTCAAAATCAACATATTCGTAACAGAAATGAAGTTTTCTAAATGAAATCACAAAGACACTCTAAAATCATAGCAAAAATTGATTGCAATGACAATTATTACAGCCAACCACAAATGCATACCTTAAAAGGGAAAGTGCACAATCTCCTCCCCAGGCACCCTTTCTTCTTATTGCCTTGTCGAGGGACATTTTCCTATCCAAAATGGACACTAACTTGCTCGTGCCCACCACTTCCTTGTCCATCCTTTCCCTCTAATGCTAGGAATGTAAATGTCACATCAAATTCAAATAGATGCAACAAATTCATTCAAAATATCAAAATACACATTAAAAAGAAAATTTCCATATTACCCTTTCTCCCGCTTTCTTCGACTTTCCCCTTTGAAGTATGCATTCGTGGTTTCTTGTAATATGTAAAAAAGTTGCAAGTGTTATGGGACAATAAAAGTTCCAAAATTTATTGCACCGTCTACTATAAGCAAGCATATAGTTTTTAAATCATAAGAAACAAAATTTTAAGGTGGACTTCCTTACATTCTTTATGGGTAGAAAACAAAAAAATTTGACAAGCAAATAACTGACAGGAGGCAGTGTGTTTTCCAACACTACAAATAATGTGAGCATTTTTTTTCTTGCAATCAGATGAAGATAGTGAAATGGAATTTTTACTATTACAAATAACATTTAATACGACTATTCATTTGAAATAATCCATGATGAGAAAAATAGTCGACCTCAAACGATTTAAATGTCAACCTTTTTCTTTCATTTATAAGCAAGCTACCATAAACAAGAAGACTTCAGGTGGCATTGCCTTCTGATATATTTAATATGAACATAAATAGAATGCACATTATAAACACACAACCAAACAATTATTGTCATAGTCTGCATAACAAAAAGTGGTCATTGAACAAGAATTGAGAAGTGAGTCACAACCCTTGTTGGAAATAGGATGCCATTTAATTGCAAATCCTAAACATTAATTATTTCATGTATCTCCTAAATTCTTGGAATTTGTTCAACAACACTAAGATTAGGATGAGATTAATATTTGGATGAAATAAATCATGAAATTGACATTTGTATTTATTCCTAAATAATAGGAGCATGTGGGTGCACACATGGTAAGGTGAAACTCACCTTGTGTCCAGTTAACTATACGAGTAACAGTTAACACTTCTGAATGCATGTAAAGATCCTAGGAGTTAATAGGATTTGATGTTTGCATGCTTTTAAGTTCAGTTAAGATCAATTAAGTTCAGTTAGATCAGCTTCGGGCCTCAGCCCGCCTGGACCGCTTTAGTTTAGTTCGGCCTACCTGCCTACCGAGCCTCCAGATTATCTTCATTGATGCAAGTGCATGTTGCATGCATGTTAGTATTTTAGTTGCATGTTGTTAGCTTCAGTTAACTTGGAATGCATGGCTAATAACATTGAGTTGTATGACAGATAACAGGGACTACCTCCAGTTAACAAGGGATGACCATTCTTTGGAAATGGTGTTGAGTAAATGTTTCAGTTAACTATAAAGCACTTGGAGACAACTTGGGTGCCCAAGATGCTTTATTGGAATTAACTCCAATGCATGATAAGATATTTTTGATGGCTCAGTTAAGTAGCTTTAATTGTGGGCGCCATCTTTGAGGAATAGCTTTGGAATTATCACCGAAGTGAAGGAGAAGTTGTAGCTTCAGTTTGGGACACCCAAATGCATGATGCACATGTTGTAAGCTTTAGTCTTCACTGAATAACTCTACTTGAAGGAATATGGCGTACCTTTTCAAGGGCTTGAGCTTATGCATTGTAATTATCACCATTTGATTATTACAAGGTTGCATATTGTCTCTATATCTCATTCAAGTTGAATAGAGTTTCAGAATTGTTATTGCAGGTGTGAAGAAGATTGTTAAAGACAGAAGAAGCATTCTCAAGCAAGAATTGGAGCTATTGTAATTCAGAGTTTGAATAATAGAATAATTCTTGGTGGAGTTTTTTCCCGAAAGGGTTTCTCCACGGTATATCTTGTGTGAAACTTCTATTATCCTGTCTAGTTCTTCTATATAATTCTCTCTACATTCTACAATAGTAAAATGGATTAATCAAGATAATCACCCACAAAGAATATATGTAACAAAGAAAAGACTTACTTAGAACAGCAATATTAAAGTTTTACAGAGCATTAAGCTAAGAAAACACCTCGTTTTTCAACAACCCTGTGTGTTTTCCATCTTGCAACTGTTATGTGCATTTTGTGTTCCAAACATATGAACAAATATTGAAATTGAATGTTTGCTGAAAGTAAGGGTTGTCATAAAATATGAAGGTGAAATTCAAAACATTGTTTTGTTATAGTTTGTATAATGGAAAGTGCTCATTGAACAAGAATTCAAAAGTGAGTCACAACCCTGTGTGTTTTCCATCCTGCAACTCTTGTGTACATTTTCTATTCCAAACATATGACGATATTGAAATGGAATGTTTTTTGAAAGAAAGGGTTGTTGAATACATTCAAACCGTCAATATAATTACTGGTGGGGGATACAAAAAAGTATCCAAAATCAACTGAGGTGTCACCAACCAATTGGGTTCTCATAGTGTAAGTAACCGAAATGTTTTCATTACATTCATACTATCTATGTGTAATTGCAGGTTCAAAAACATTGGGTATTATGAACCCTGCAACCCAAGTACTATTTTCAAATCCTTTACAAGTAACAACCCAATTGGTTACTCACCCCTCAGGTGAATTTGGATAGTCTTATATATCCCCAACCTGCAACTCCCTATAGAATGACAAAACCCAGAAAACATAGTTTTTTCCAAGAATAATACTCGTTACAATCTAAAACACATGTCTTGATCACATCAATGCCCTTCCTTCTCGCAATGAACAGATAGCTTCTCGCATAAGGAAAAAAAATGCCAGTGTAATTTGATGCGAGAGGACACCTCCTCTCTTTCCTCGCCATGACGTTTCCTCCCATCTACCGGTTTCATCACTTTTATCATCTGTCTTGGCGGGCCCTGCACTATGCCATATCCTTATGTTATGGATATTTTTATGCATTTTTTGTATGTACATAGGTGTGTTTTGTTAGGATATTAGCTGTGTCCATATAGGTTCTTACAACATTGTGTGGGTTGAAGGTTTCATAAATCATGCACTCACATCCCACTGTGTTTTCCAGCCTACAATCATACAAACTTTTAATCGTTGTTGGAAAACACAGGGTGTTTAAAAACAATGCCTTTCGTTGCATTCCTACGGTCTAAATAACAAAATCTTTTCAAGACAAATGTTCATACTATTGTGTAAAATTCTAGGTTGTGAAACACTGGTTTTTCAAAATCTGCAACCCACACAATGTTTTAAAACCCTTTACAAGCGATAACCCAATCAGTTGGAAACCCCTCACCTCAATTCCATTAGTTTTTCATCTCCCCCACCTGCTCTCCAACCTTTTTCTTTCAACCTGTAGAATGAGAAAACCCACAACAGAATGTGTTTTCCAATAACAATATGTCTTACATATTAACTATGACATTTCCTTCCATTGCTGGTTCCGTCACTTCTATCATCTATCTGGCAGGCCCCACACTACACCATCTCTTCATGTTATGTATGTTACCATGTATATCATCATGTATGTTTTCATTCATTTTTTGTGCGTACATAGGTGCTTTTTTCTAGGAGTCAGAGAAAACCAACTCCTAGACAAAAAGCACCTATGTATGTAACATGATATCGTACCCCCCATACCCCATGCCACATGGTGGACAAAAAGCACCAAGGAAAAGACTTGAAAAATGGCTAGCCACATTCTGAAAAGTGGCACTACAAGAAAAGGACACATAGTTGGGTAGGAAAGTCAAAAAGCTAGAAAAAAATGCACCTAACATTTCCATTTTCCACATTTGCATTTTCTAGTTTCATGGGTGGGGAGGGACGGGGCGTGGGTGAGGAAAATGGAGTTGCAAGCTGCTGAACCAGGGTAAAAAAAAATCATTTTTTTTATGTACATAGGTGCGTTTTGTATACATTTTTGCTGCATCCAAAGAGCTAAAAGTTTCCATTTGCGACATTTCATTTTGCACTTTGGTGGGGAGCGCAGGCGACACAATGGAGGCCGAACAAGAGAAACACATTCAACACGTGCAATGGCTAGCCAATAGGTATGTATATTTTCCATTGTATATGCCATTCTTCCATCCTATAGGAACTATGAAGCATGATTGTTAAATGGGTTTCTTTGAAGCATTGAAGAGCAGTTAAATGGGTTTTCTGAAAAGCATTGAATGACTATTGGTTAAAGAAAAAGGGTTTTCATTGATGGAAAAATAAAATGTTTTATTTGCGTATAAGATTTTGATATGAAATGCATAACTGTTTCTATTTATGTAGAATAAAAAAATTGAACTGGAAGTTCTTTGCATTCACCACAGTAAGCATCTCATCTATAAAAATATCACAACTTCTTAATGCAGAATAAATGAATAAATTTTGGAAGTTTAACTGACCTGTACACTTGCAATTCAAGCTATGACAGCTAGAATCACTTGTATTTAGTTTAGAAGCTTCACATCTCCTAAAGAATCCTTCTCAATCCACTTGCCCTTGTTTTCTTCAATTTTGTTTCCTCAAATATATTAATCACCTGGAAGAAAGACAAGTGTTAGCAATAGATTAAATTGGAAAATTAAAAACATTTGGTGCTACAAAGAATTTTTTTTATTCCAAATTTCACCAATATACAATTTATATGTTGTGGTGAGTGCAAAATGCCAGCTTACAGAGATAATAAACAAATATATAAAACTGTAGATTGGGAATTTAATTTCCAATTTAACCTATCGCTAACACTAGTGGCATATATCAACAATTATATCTACCATTCTACCATTCTGTAGGAATTGTGAAGCACTGAACGTTCATTCGGATATATAAAAAACTCATCTCTCTTAACATATGAAAGAGGCCATAACTTACAATAATCAATAAGCATATAGAAGAAAAAATAAGAAGGATACTACGTACCACTATCTGACTTTTGTTTATATCCTGTGTCTCTCAATGAACATCTAAATGACATATCAGTATTGTAACCATTGTTCAATGATATTCTAAACTGAACCATTACTTGTACAAATGACAAAAAAATATAGATCATTGCAAGAAAAAAGGTTAACAAGTCAACAAAAGCCTTGTTGATCACCTTGATTGACCAAAAAATAGCAGCTAATCTACCAAAAAAACACACCTATGTACATACAAAAATGAATAAAACCGTACACAAAAACACACATAAAAACATAGATAACATGAAAATAAGGCATAATAGGATGTTAGTGCATAAAAGAGAATCAGTTGGATGGAGACACAACAGTCCTATGTGAAAAGGTAGACAAATTTTGTAAACAACTTATTAAAAACAAAACATTTGCATTATCTAATTAGGAATACACTCTCAAAGATGAGAATAGTATTTGGGTTGCAGGTTTCATAACACATATTGTTTTCCAACATGTAAGTATATATAGACAACATTCTTCTAATGAAAACCTTAAAGTTTGTAGACAGTAACAATGTACTAAAGTTCATTCACCTTCACAATTTATAGCAACTCTTACAGAAAAAATTGAAATTCAATTTCATCATATCATTTAAAAATAAATGCACAATATAATTTGCAGGTTGGAAAACACAATGTAGTTTTCCATTTATTTCATTCTGTACATTCAAAGTTACATGGTTGATAGCATGGGCAGCAATGTATTGAAAATATTTTGTTAATTAGGGAGTAGGAATGCAATGAAAGGCAATGTTTTATAAACACCCACTGTTTTCCAACAACCATTAAAAAACTCTAAATGATTGCATGTTGGAAAACATTGTGGGAGGTGAGTGCATGATTTATGAAACCTCCAACCCACACAATGTTGTAAAACCCTCTACAGACACAAATAATCTCCTGACAAAATGCACCTATGTACATACAAAAACACATAATAACATACATAACAACATACATGGAAACATACATAACATGAAGAGCAGACGTAGTGTGGTACCCACCAAACAGATGATAGAAGTGACAAAACCAACAAACTGAAGGAAACTTTACAGCGGGGAAAGTGAGGAGGTGTCTCGTCGCATCAAATTACATCAGTGTTTTTTTACCTTGTGCAAAAATCTATCCGTTCACTACAGGACAGAAGGGTGTTGATGTGATTAAGACATGCATTTTAGATTGTAACAAGTACTATTCTTGGAAAACACTGTGTTCTAGGTTTTCTCATTCTGTAGGTTGAAAGCGAATTATTGGAGAGCAAGGAGGCATTACAGGTGGGGGAGATGACCAAGCAAGTTGAGGTGAGGGGTTTTTAACCAACTATATGTACATAGGTGCGTTAGCTCAGTTTTCCTGCTTTACCAATTTGGCTATTACATCTAGAGGGTTTTACAACATTGTGTGGGTTGCACATTTCTTAAAAATCAAAATTTTCCAATCCCATTGCATTCTTACTACCTAATTCACAAAAGGCTCTCAAGAAAATCACAAAACATACCAAATTGAGGTGAGGGGAGAGTAACCAATTAGGTTGTTACTTGTAAAGGGTTTTAAAACATTATGTGGGTTGTAGATTTCAAAAAACTAGTGTTTTGCAACCTAGAATCTTATAGAATAGTATGAATGCAATTTAGATAGTACAAACAATTGGAGTATGAGTTGTCATTTTCAGAAATTTTTTTTCTAGCATAGGAATTCGAGGCATAATGATGTGTGCATTTTCAATTTGGAGAAGGAAAGGGGAAAAAACTATGTGTTTTATGTCTGCACATTGAAAGTTGACAGTTGGAGTGCACATGTAGGAGTTGGAGGAAAAAACCAATGTTTTGAAACTTGGAATTTAACAAAATGGTATGAATGTAATTTAGACAGTACAAATGTAATGAAAGACACCTTATAACAAGACTTACGTAGAATAAAAATCGCATTTCTATTTCTTAATATGATCCAAATATACATGCATAGTATGATTGCAGGTTGGAAAACACAGTTGGAGGTGAGGTGACAAATATTTTACAAAACCTCCAACACAGAAAATGTTGTAAAACCCTCTACACAATGAAGCCAAATACCTTACTGGCTATCTAGAAAATAGTTTCTATCACCACACACCTACGATCTAAATAACACAAAGCTTTTCAATACATACATACTATTTTGGAAAATTATAGGATGCAAAACACTATGTTTTACAAAACCTGCAACCCACCTAATGTTTCAAAACCATTTAGACACTAGTATTTGAGGGACATTTAGGCACATTTTTTCTATTGATTCACACGAATGCCTACAACTCCATTTCCATTTTCCTTGGCTGTGCGTCCCTCCCCAACCTGCAACTCCATTTTCCTCAGCCTACAACTCCATTTTTGTCACCCGCGCCTCCTTCCTCCCCACCCACCAAACTGGAAAATGTAAATGTGGAAAATGGCAATGTTAGGTGTGTTTTGTCTAGCTTTTTGACTTTCCTGCTGAAGTTGTCCGTCCTTTTCTAGTGACTCCACCTAATGACATGCAACTACCCATCCATCAAGACTTTTCCTCGATGCTTTTTGTCCATTGCATTGAATGGGGTATGGGGGTACAATATCATGTTACATACACAGGTGCTTTTTGTCTAGGAGTTAGCTTCTCTTGTGCTAGAAAACACATTGTCTCCTATCAGTTGTTCCCTCTAATAGTGGTTTATTATATGAATCAACCTTTAATACTGATATATTATTCTATAAGGGGAGAAGCTAACTCCTAGACAAAAAGCTTACGAAATTATATACCAATATTAAAGGTTGATTCATATAATATACCACTATTAGAGGGAACAACTGATAAGAGATAGTGTGTTTTCCAACAATGCAAATAATGCGAGCATTTTATTTAAACAAAACAATGGAAGGTATGATTTTTAAGACATTCCTACTATTTTTTAACATTCAATTTTGCAAAACCATACGTGTTAAGAAGCAAGCAGTGAGACAAACCTTTACATTTAAACAATGTACTTCAAATAACTGAAACTCAACATTGTGTTTTACAAATTGCAATTACTTTCTACACTTTTTCTTTTCAATCATGTGAAATTTAAACACAACAATGGAAGGTGTGATTTTGAAGACATTCATACTATTTTGTAATATTCAATGTTGCAAAACTGTAGGTGTCAAGAAGCAAGATAGTGTGTTTTCCAACACTGCAAACAATGCAGGCATTTTATTTAAACACAACAATGGAAGGTGTGATTTTGAAGAAATTCCTACCTTTTTGTAACATTCAATGTTGCAAAATTGTACGTGTTAAGAAGCAAGCAGTGAGACAACCCTTTGCATTTAAACAATGTACTTCAAATAATTGAAACCCAACATTGTGTTTTCCAAATTGCAATTAATTTCTGCACCTTTTCTTTTCAATCATGCAAAATTTAAACACAACAATGGAAGGTGTGATTTTGAAGACATTCATACTATTTTGTAACATTCCATGTTGCAAAACCGTAGGTTTCAAGAAGCAAGACATGTGTTTTCCAACACTGTAAATAATGCAAGCATTTTATTTAAACACAACAATGGAAGGTGTGATTTTGAAGACATTCATATCATTTTGTAACATTCAATGTTGCAAAACCAAATGTGTTAAGAAGCAACCAGTGAGACAAAACTTTAAATTTAAACAAGGAGATTCAAATAACCGAAACCCAACATTGTGTTTTCCAAATTGCAATTATTTTGTACACATTTTCTTTTCAATCATGTGAAATTTAAACAAAACAATGGAAAATGTGATTTTGAAGACATTCATACTATTTTGTAACATTCCATGTTGCAAATCCATACATGTTAAGAAGCAAGAAACCTACTATCAGACCAACCTTTACATATAAACTGAGAGGAGACAGTGTGTTTTCCAACACTGCAAATAATGAGAGCATTTTATTTGTTCCAATCAGATGAAGAAAGTTAAAAAACCCATTTTGTTTGTGTGTATATAATTTTGGGAAAATAATATATTTTGTTTGCATTTATAGTTTTGGGCTTGGGTTTCCATTCCAAATTCTCATTTTCAAAACCCACTGGTTAATAATGTTGTTTCAAATCTGTAACCCACATAATTTTTTTTCAATACCCATCTTCAAAACACAAAAAACCCTTTATTTATTCACAGTTAAAATTCAAAAACCTCAAGTAAAAAAAATTATCAAACAACCATGCCAAAAACCCTACTCACAAACAAAACATTTCATTTTCATTTCACAGAATACCCATTTAAAAGCAAACCCATCAAACCCTACACACAAACAAAACATTTCATTCTCATTTCATAGAAAACCCATTTAACAACAAACCCATCAAACCCTACACTTGTGCTTCACAGTCCCTACAAAATGCAAAATGGCAGATAAAATTCTAGATACATACCTAGTTTAGCTGCTTGCAACTCCATTTTCATTTTCCTTCGTTGCGCGTCCCTCCCCAGCCTGCAACTTCATTTCCATTTTCCTCGGTCGTGCATCACTCCCTAGCTTGCAAATCCATTTCCATTTTCCTCGGTTGTGCATCCCTCCCCAGCCCGCAACTCCATTTTCCTTGGCCTCCATTTTTGTCACCCTTCATTGCTCGCGTCTCCTTCCCCCCCACCGATAAAACTAGAAAATGGCGATGGTTTGGTGCATTTTTTTCTAGATTTTTTACTTTCCCGCCCACCCACGCATCCTTTTCCAATGAAAACACCTAATGACATAGGGCTGGCTGTCCGTCAAGAATTTTTGTGGGTGTTTTTTGTCCACTGTGTGGCATGGGGTATGCTATACATATAACATATATAATATATGTTATATACGTAGGTGCGTTTTGTCTAGGAGTTAGCTTTCTCCCAAGAACATGTGATTAATAAATATTCCTATAATAAAACCAATATCATTAAACTACCGCCCAACTCTAACATCAAGACACTTACATTAATATTTAATATGATGAAGTAGTTGCATGAGTATAGGTATGAGGTAGTGACAAAGGCTAGTTGATCGCTCAAGAAATACCAAATCATTTTTATTAGTTGAGGTGACCTCTCTGCGTTAGGCATTCAAGTGGTCCATCACCCCTACTATAATTGTAATGTATACTCCAAGGCTGATAGAGTTATGAAAATATTTATTGACCTGCTTGGATTTGAGCACCTAGACAAGGAGGTTGCTAGGATAAGATGCCTGCAAGGGTCAAGTTTCAAGAGCAAAGTGAAGGGTTATGCAATTTTAGCATTGGAAGGGTGTAACATTTCAACTCTGCCCCTCTTCAATGATTTATTTGAAATTTCTTAGTTGAGCTATTGGTTGTAGATTTATAGAGGTGAGATGATTAGCTTTGCCTGTAAAATAATGATTTTGATTTTTTAATATATTTTTCCTTTATTTATTTATTTTAAGCTCACGATTGATTGTTTCAACTTACAAGCTTTCACAGGCGACTGAGAACTTCAATATCACAAAGATTTTCCCAGAAAAAAAGAAAAAGAAAAAAAAGAAACAAAGATGTTGCTGCAACTACCTGAACACTAACCTATATATTTATGTACATATGCTCATTTATACAGGCACAACACTTATATCTTTTATTTTTCAAAAAATGCATTGGTGTTTACAGATGTTGTGAGGAGTTCCTTTTTGTTTTCAAAACTTTAGCAACAATGTTTAAACTTTTTTCTTGATTTACTTTTTGAACAAATTTGTATAAAATAAAATTATATATATACAGATATGTATATATATATATATTAGATGCTAATTTTATTTTCTATGAACTTCCATTCTTGAGAAAAATTCTTTGTTTTTTTTTTTAAAATTATGCTCTGTTGGATGTTTAGCGCCATAATACACAATAGGAGAATACACAATAGAAGGATGCTGGTAGAGGTTGATGATGTTGGTTATATATATATATATATATATATATTCTTTCTCTATACACTTTAGAATATTAAATATACAATTTGATTTATGTGTATTTAATCAAATGTATAAGCACATTTTTTTTTCTTCAAAAGAAAGTATATAAAATTAATTTTACAATATCACTAGATAAAATGAATAAATATTTTATGAAATTTTTATTTTAATTAATTAAACAATGATTCAACTCTATTTTATAAATATAAATTATAAATTGAAATGTCCTTTTTGAAATGCATGTATTTTCTTTATCAAATAGAGTTAAGTTATTTTATTTTCTACAAATAAACATAATTCATAAACTTATTGAAATACATGGTAGGTATTGTTTAGTTCATGAATTTACCTAATTTCCTTTACCCAAGTTGTAAATGTTTGAAATTATCAAATGCTGTAACTTCACTTTAAATTTAAATATCTTTATGATGGTAACCCCATGTTTAAGAGAGTTAAGAACAACTATGGAGAATGGTTATTTCATAATGAGTTGAAGGGAAATAAATTATGTACAAATATTGTTCATACCTTCCTTTTAAGTAGGTTTAAGAAAGAAAAACTTTCCTTCAATGGTTACAAGGAGAAAGTACAAATATTTATTTAGCCCTATTTTATCTTCTACTAAGAGATTTCACAATTTTTTTCTACAACATAAAATATTGTAACTTGGATGAAAATATTTATAGCTTTGGGAGAAGAAATTTCAACATACTCCTTGAAAATTTAAACATCATTTACAAGCACCCATTTTTTTTCAACTTAATCTCACTATACTTTTTCTTCGAGAATTTACAAAAGGTGCTTGTCAACAGAACCACAATTTTCTCTATTCCATATTTCCTTTCTACAAAAAGAATATTAACTTGCAATATTACAAATTTTATTGAAGAAAACAATTATCTACATGTCAAAGAGCTTAGGCTTGCTCTTTTCATTTCCTCATTGAAAAATATGAAACCCTTATTTTCTTTTTAGACTTACAATATTACCACAATATTTGAGGAAGTGAATGAATTACAAACTCATGAATAGGGTCTTGCTCTCCACCTATCGTAATGGTGTCATGGAGCCTTGTGGGATCTAGTCATACCTGCGACCAAGGAATTATTTAAGCTCCATGATGATAAATGGAGTCTTTTCTCATATTTTTTTTTCAAAGGGATAAAACTAGCATAACATCAATTTCATGCATCTAGGTTATCTACTTCGTAATTTCAACCATAATCCATACACTATGTCATCTTCTTGCAACATATAACAAAGGTAAATAGAAAAAAAAGAACTTATCTCTTTTCTTTTAGATGAAGGGACTAAACTCTTGGATCCATCTTTCCTCTCCTATCCAAGACATCTTGATCACAATATTTCCAAAAAGGGAGGACTCCTCTCCTCTTATCATTCTTTCTTCTATCTCAACTAGAGTTCTCCAAAAGGAGAACACCCCACTCATTCTTCCTCTCCAAAATATATAGGACTTTCAACTTGCAACTTTTGGGTGGGGAGGTGTGAGGTGTACCTACCTCCATCAATAAGAGCCTTTTCCTTATTAAAGAAGAAACATGCACTTGGACAACCCCTCCATCTTTTCATATCATCCTCTCTTCAAACCTCGTCACTCTCCATTATGAGGAATTTTCAAGGGTGAAATCATGTCCTTGTGGCACTATTATATGCCCAATTGATCCCTACCACTATGGTGTAGACCCTAGGGGGTTTAATTTTGCATCTCAACCAAGGAAATTGACCAACATCCCTCTTTAAAGATGCTCTTAAGGACCTATCTGAATTTCAACTTAGATAATGGTTTCTAAACCTTAACCCCAACTTACATCTCACATGACACACAAATAAATACCCTCACATACCTTAATAATTTAGCCATTCTAAAACAACCCTCATAACCTTAGTCTTCCAATACACTAACTCTACTTGTTTTTAGGCCCCGATTGGGTCAATTTTATGTCCTCACCAAGATTTTTTATTTATTTTATCTCGATGGTTCTCCCTTCTCATGCTAACACTGTTACCTTCCTGCACATTACCAACATGATCATAAGTAACAATTATATATCACATTAAATCTGTTAGTTGAATATTCTAAACTTTAACTACAAAATAATATATTTAAAATTTTGATTTGTATTCCATAGTATACAAGTTCTTTCCACCTTCATGGTAGTGACAATAAAACATAATGTAAAAATAAAATGTAAGAATATTGCCCAAAGATCACCTTATTTATCATCCACCATATATCTAATCATTAATTCAAGAAAATCATATAAAAAAAATTAGGGTGGTATTAAGTACATACAAGACAGGGTCTTATAAAGATGCAAGGCGATAGTTTTGATCTAAAACTCGAATCCACCAAGGAAAAATAAAACAAAATAAGACAAAGTATGAGGATCGAAATCGAGAAGAAACCAGAACTCAAACCCACTGAAGGTGCCAAGTGCTAGTGTCAATTTGAAACTTGAACCCAACCAAACAAAATAAAACAAGGCTTTGAAAGAAAAAGACAACTACCAAAGCTAGAAAAAAATGCCAAAAAAAACAAACAAACAAGGGGGACCCATTTTGACCAAAAAGAAAATGGGGTGGTTATGCAGGGCATAACAATTCATGACTAGACTAGAAAAATGGTTTACCCATTTTCAGAATACTGAAGGATTCAGTCACCCTAGAACCTCTCATTTATAACTATTTTAACTTGAGCACGAATGGTTATAGAAAACAAGGTTGAATTAAAATCTCAAATTGTGTATCACTATAAAAACTTCAAATCTAAGTATGTGCATTCATGGTACATCCCTCCTTAAAGACCTTAACTATCCTTGAAACAACTATATTCCCATTCAAGCTACATGAGGTGGGTCATTTTAGTTGTTGTTCAATGATATCTTGGGCATTGCTCTCCTAGCAACCAAATGTTTATAGCCCCAACAAAGATGCCTCTAGTTCTCTTAAAGTATTGCTATATTGCGAGCTAGGTGTCCATAGCCCTGATAGAGATACTTGAATCACCTTTATATATTGAGTTTTCTTTCAAAATTTCTTCTTTACTCTTTTCGTTCAGGTATTGGTTTTGCTTGAAGTAGTTATTTTCTTAATCTTTTTCCTCAATACTCATACATCCTAATCTAAAAATTAGGTTGAGAACTATGATGGACCTCCTGACAATGTTGGGACTCCAAATTTTTCATCTGAATCAGGAATAAATTCATTCTAAGATAGCTAGACCCTCAAGGAGATAAATGATTCTATATAATAAGTGACAAATTCAACCATATTTTACAAGATCACTCAGAATATACCCGTTTGGTTAGACCTTTCAAACTATGATTAAGATAGACATAAAGCACAAGTTTCAAAATGATAAAGAACGATAGATACCTGAAAATACCTAAATCATTTTCTTTGCCATACTATCCCTAGTATGCTTTGAATAACTACCCATTATTCCAAAATGACAAAAATGAAAATTCCCCAAAAAAGAAAGAAAAAAATGAAAGAAGAACAAACAAACAACAAAATAGAAAAACAAAGAAAACAAAACAAAGCACAAAAAATAAAACAAAACAAGAGAAAATAAACTACATATATACAAAGGACAAAAAATTAGGCCTTCATAAGCCAAATTAGTGCTTGAGAAACTATCCATTGATTGGAAATGAAATAGGTTCTCCCGTTAGGGTACTTAGTCAAAAAGTGTTTTCACCCAGGATCTCAACAATCTGGTATGGTCCTAATCACAGTCTATCAAATTTTTGGTGATCACATTTCCTCTCTCTGGCTTTATCCCACAATAGCACAATTTCTGATATCCTAAAGGCCTTAATCTTGGCTCTCTTGTCAAACCAACATTTGACCACAACCTAATGTTTGGAAAATTATTGCAAAGCAACATCCCTATGTTCTTCTAAGTTTAGAAAATTAATTAACCTAACCTCTATCCTATCATCATTGGAATAAAATTCCTACATACATCACAAAAAAATTATTTGGAGATTAATAGGAAAGATAGGGTCCTAGCCATAAACTAATTTGTACGGTGAATTTCCTAGAGCAACTTTAATTCTGGTCCTATCCACCCATAAGGAAAACTTTAATTGTGTATGCCAATCCATAGGATCAATTTCTAATAAATTTTTGATTACCTCCAACAAATTATTATTGGTAGACTCAACTACCCCATTTCCTTTCGGATAATAGTTAGAGGAATATTTCAAAATAATTTTGTACTCAAATGCACACTGAATGAATTGTGCAGAAGAAAAAGCTGGGTCGTTATCATATACCAAAGTGAAGGGTACCCCAAACCTAGTGATGATATGTTCGTTTAGGAACTTGACAACCACATCGGTGGTGCAAATTTTGTAATCTTGAGCTTCAATCCACCATGTGTAGTAATCCATATTAGCAATATGAATCTATGACATGTAGAATAATTTGGGTTAATTACTCCCATGAAATCCAACATGCATTGGGAAAACAGTCTTACCTCATATACAAGTTGTAGGGGCATTGCTGGGTTATGCTCTCTAGATGTTGATGTTTGACATGTATGGAATGTCCTTATGTGTTGGTGAGTGTCATGAAACACATGAGGACAATAGTACCCTGACCTCAAGATCTGATGTGTCATAGCATCTACTGAACTGTGCTTGGTATCATGCTTTCCATGAAATTTTGTGATGACTTGCTTCACCTGTTGCTGATCTAGACAATGTAAATACATGCCTTCAAAGTTATTTCTATACAAAGCGCCACCCTTGATCATGTAGTGAGAACTCTTCAACCTCAGTGCTCTTCTTTGTGTTGTGTTCATCCCATTAGGACACTTGTTATTCAGTAACAGGAAAACCAGATCAACATGCCAAGGATCTCCTATGAATGACTACACTGTATATTGCTAACAAGTGATCTTGGAATCAATGTCATCCATTGCTTTAGAAAAGTCCTTTCCTTGGACCAAATTCATGGAATGAATCTCAAGATCAAACTCTTGTAGAATCGTCATCCATTTTCCCCTTCTTTCCCCCAACTTGCTATGTATGAGGAGGGACTTCACTGCTGGATCAAGAACAATGGATATGATTTTGTTGCGTAGGATGTAGTGACAAAATTTCTTGATAGCCCTTACTAGCACAAAGGATTTCTTCTCCAATGGTGAATATCTGATCTCAACATTTTTAAATGGGGAGCTCATGAAAGCTATTGGTCATTCATCCCCTTCGCCTTTTCGTTGTGTCAAAATAACAACACATGAATGGTCGGATACAAAAGAATAAATAAAGAAAGGCTATAAATAATTAGGGTTGGTTAAAACTAGCACTTATGAAATGGATTGCTTGATCTATGTGAAAGCAACCTTTGCCTCATTGATCCATTTGATCTTTGCATCTTTCTTCATCATCTCATTGAGGGGCTTAACAATTTCTACAAACCTAGTTATAAACTTCCTCATGAAGTTTATCTTTCCAAAGAAAGATCTCATCTCTTTCTTGCTACCTGGCATAAGTAATTTCAGAATAAACTCCACTCTTTTAGGATCAATTTAAATGCCTCTTTCTAAAATTATATGGCCTAACAACTTCCCTTTTGAAATCCCAAACACACACTTCTTCGGGTTCAGGGAAACACCATATTTTATACACTTTTTGAGAACCTTTGCTAAATCAGCAACGTAGTCCTCTCTATTCTTGGAAAATAGTACTAGATCGTCCATATAAATAATGATGCATTTACCTACTTGATATTTAAAAGCCACATCCATCGCATGCTGAAAAGTGGCCCCAACATTGATGAAGCCAATCGACATCCTTCAGTAGGAAAATGTTCCCCACTTCATCGTGAAAGCAGTCTTCATTTGATCCTCATAATTGACTAGCACTTGGTTGTATCTTGAATAACCATCTAGGAACAACATCATTTGTAAGCCATTGACTATTTGAAACAACACTTCATCGAGGGAAGGAAGTGGATGATTATCCTTGTCTAAAGCTTTCTTCAGATTTTGGAAATCGACACAGTCTAATTTCTCCATTCTTTTTGCGCATAGGTACCAGATTTGTGACCCATGTAGAATTCCTAATAGGGAAAATAATTTTGGCTAGCAATAATTTCTGCACCTCTTTAAGGACCAGGGGTTTAATCAAGGCGTTGACTGGTCGTTGCTTCTAACGAAATGACTTTTCTAGAGGCTTCAGAGGGATGGTATGAGTTATCACCGAAGTGTCAAATGTTTTCAGATCCTTGTATCCCCATGCAATAGCTGCAATGTCTTCTTTCAACACCTTCAAAATCTTGTCACGAATGTCCTTCAGACAAGTCTTCCCAATTAATATATTCCTTTCTGGGCCAAAAACTGCCAGATTATATGTTTTATATTTCTCCCCATCAACCTCTGTAGGTAGTTTCTCATGGGCCTGAGGATCAGAATCAAAGATCCTCTCTAGTGCTACCATTCCTTTGGTGATGTTGTTAGTTTTCAAATTAATTATACCTTCTATATCGAAATCCCCTGGCTCCTAGTCCCCTTGATCCCTATCAGACTCATCAATGATCTATCCTTCGAAAACATCTAAACTTTCCAAAAAGGTAAGGATGTGTTGGTCATCATCGAAAACTTGGAAGTTCTGTAGATTATTAGGAATGACCAAAATTGACACTAACTCAACAAAAAACCTCCTAAACTTGGAATCTTGCATAGGCTCCAATGTACTAGTTGCTACTGCCAGTGCATCTACAATCTAATTATCCTATCTGGGAATCAACCTAATGTTGAAAGCATTAAAATGTTCAATCAGGTTCCATTACTTGTTTTTGTAAACATCCAATCTTTTTTTGTGGCATGTGTACTGACTACGAACCTACTTCACAATCATTTCAAAATATCCCATCACTCTAAGGCTTGGTACTTTCTTCTGATGTGTGAACATTAGTCCCCTGACCAATGCCTCATACTCTACAACATTGTTAGTACACCCAAACTATAACCTATAGGAAGCAAAATAAGTTTTCCATTCCAGGTTAGTTTTACTCCAACTTTGCTCCCTAATTTGGATTTAGAACCATCAAACTTGAGGGTCCATAATTGGTCTTGGGATACAACCTCTTTCTTCAAGGAAGTTTTAGATTTTTATTTAATAGGATTAAATGATGAATATGACTTTCCTGGGATGTTGAGATCAGAGGATCTCTTTGTTTGAGGACTGTCAGTTACTTAGCTCAAAATTAAGCACACGTGCAAAAATTGTTTCCAACAAATCTTCATGGTTATCGGTTTTTTAACTCACCTTTCCTTTGAGTAATTCCTTTGGAATCAAAAGGTGAGTAGGAGCAAGGGTATCTAACATCTCCTAAGGTTTTTTTTATCAAATTTTCACAACTGAAATTGATAGAGCTGATTAATTCAAGTTCATTTTAAGGTGAAAAGATTTCAATTCATTTCTACAGTTGCTTAAATTTTTGTAGTTGCTTAAACCATTGCATGTATTGGAATTCAAAAGAGTTGTTCAATTTAAGTGTGCAATGTGTTTTAGTTTTCCATTCATGATTTACAACATAAAAGATTGCATGAGATACAATGAATAATACTTTCATTATGTATTGAGTTATTCATTCCATAATGTTTCATACATTTTTTCAAAAGGGAAGTATAGAATTGAACAAGATTGCATAAAAATGTTGTTTTATATTCATTGGGATGAAAAGAAAGATCAAGTTTCCCACACAAGCCGTTGGAATAGTTGAGTCAATAGAACACAAGAAATGCACTATGCTACTGAAGATAAAAGAAAGAAAGGAACAAATAAGAAGAAACATAGCCGTCATTTCTTGAGGTGTCTTCAAGTTGTCTTTGTTGTTGTTTCTCCCTCCTTGTTCCTATTCTCCAAGTGAACCTGCAAAGGATTGAGAAAGCTTTGTTAGAGCTTGGGTTATGAATCCTCCTATATAATCTATCAATAGTAATATAGAACATTTATTTTGGTGCATTGAATTAGTTGAGCAAAGATCAAAAGTGTGCAAGAGAATACAAAGGATGAAACATCATAGGAACATTGAACTTATTTGCTTTTTAATGTTTCCAGCAACTCTTGATGGTTATTGGTTTTGTAACTCACCTTTCCTTTGAGTAATTCCTTTGGAATAATAAGGTGAGTAGGAGTAGGGGTATCTAACATCTCCTAAGGTTCTTGTTATCAATTTTTCACCATAACTCAAATTGATAGAGTTGATTAATTCAAATTCATTTTAAGGTAAAAATATTCCAATTCATTTATGTAATTTCTTAAACCATTGCATGTATTGGAAATCAAAAGAGTTGTTTAGTTTAAGTGTGCAATGTGTTTTAGTTTTCCATTCATGATTTACAACATAAAAGATTGCATGAGATACAAAGAATAATACTTTCATTATGTATTGAGTTATTCATTCCATAATGTTTCATACATTTTTGAAAAAGATAAGTATAGAATTGAACAAGATTGCACAAAAAATATTGTTTTATATTCATTGGGATGAAAAGAAAGATCATGTGTCCCACACAAGCCATGGGAACAACTGAGTCAATGGAACACAAGAATAATACAAAGAATAATACTTTGATTATGTATTGAGTTATTCATTCCATAATGTTTCATACATTTTTGAAAAAGATAAGTATAGAATTGAACAAGATTGCACAAAAAATATTGTTTTATATTCATTGGGATGAAAAGAAAGATCATGTGTCCCACACAAGCCATGGGAACAACTGAGTCAATGGAACACAAGAAATGCACTATGCTACTGAAGATAAAAGAAAGAAAGGAACACATAAGAAGAAACAGAGCCGTCATTGCTTAAGGTGTCTTCAAGTTGTCTTTGTTGTTGTTTCTCCCTCCTTGATATTGTTCCCCAAGTGAACCTATAGAGGATTGAGAAAGATTTGCTAGAGCTTGGGTTATGAATCCTCCTATATGATCTATCAACAGTAATATAGAACATTTCTTTTGGTGCATTGAATTAGTTGAGAAAAGATCAAAAGTGTGCAAGAGAATACAAAGGACGAAACATCACAGGAACGTTGAACTTATTTGATTTTTAATATAACATTGTTTGTTCAGTGTGTAGGTATAGGAAAAGTCATGTTGTTGATATGATTTGAAGACTTAAAAGCATGTGGTGTAAAACAAGCTAGCACAAGGGTTGAGCTCGACATGCTGCCCCTTGACTGCAAGTGGGGCTTTGAGAAAAAGCATACATTCACAATGTCAAGATGGAACATCCAACTGAAGGAGAGGTCCACAAAAGCAATGCAAGAGAAATGGATTCATCACCCATACATGACCATCAAATTCGAAATGAAAAGTGAAGATGATAATCACAGATGAGGAGGGAATCATTGTCAAAATTCTCAAATTATGCATAATAGAAATTAAATGCACTATCTTTCATCATATATTTTTGTTTGCATGCAATTGTGTCATGTTCAAAGTGCTGCTACAACATTATATTACTGCCATATTTTATTAACATGTTGTTCACATTGATAGAGCAACAAGTGATGCATTTTCATGGAGTGATAGTGAACAAGCATAAATAATGCCAATCTACAAATCAAGAGTGACAACTGAAGCAAATGAAGAAGCTTCAAAACATCATCATTAGAGTGTCACTTATTTCAAAACATTCTATGTACTGAGGATTCCAAGAGAAATAAAAATGCATGAATAGTGTAGAGAGGAAACCTTTTTTCCATCAAGAAATGAAAGTACAAAGTGGCTACAAGTGAATATGAAATCCAAGGTATGAAGGAAAAAGAAGCTATTGTAAATCTGTGGTAAAAAGTGAAAGCTTGAAGTGCATTTTATGAATATTGAAAATGCTTGGAATGGATGACAACAAACAACAATGGAATTGACATGACCTACACATACATCATGATGGCCAAATGAAAACATTGCAACAGTAAGTGAACATAATAGAGGTATCACCATGCAATACATTTGGGGTAAGTAGAGAGTTTTCTATGTGTGCTTCATAGAGCAAGAGAGTGCAAATACTATGGCAACCGTGTTAAACAGTGAATACAAAAATTCATGGAGAGGATGAGGAGACCTTATTTTCTAATAAGCAACTGAAGAAGTATCAAATGGGAGTTGAGTTTCATTGTGCTGCAAGGGAATTATGTTGAGTTACATCTAAATATGTGTGAATGGAGATAAAACAGCTTAAGCTCTTTTCAGTAAAATAATGCAAACAAGGTTTCTAAAGAAAGGTTACAATCAACATTGGAAGGCTTCATAGTAACTACAGATCAACCTTTCTTCCCAAATGCAAGTGTGTAATAGTAATATTCTTTGTTCATTTCAGCATATAAGATGCATCCACATGTAACCATATAGATTTTCAAATGGTGGTAGGTTGATAAATGAGAAAACATTAGTTATTGGAAAAAATGTATGCATCTTAAAGCCATGAAAAGAACAAGCAAAATGGTACCAAAGCTAGCAAATGGTGGAATTGCAAGAATAAAGATACAAAGCAAAAGCAAGTGACTATTTGTGTTAAGAGAATGCAAATGGAGAGTACCCAATAAGTTCCTTTAAAAGGCAAGCCCCATTGAAGCAACATGGTGTTTCTATAATCAAAGAACAAGAAAAGCTACTATAATATACACATGAAAAATGAAACCATTTTTGTTTTTTAGAACAATGAGCTCATGATAAAGTAAAGCTAGGGTTTCAAATTAAAATGAAACAATAGTGATTTTCTCATGAAAACCCAAAAAAGTTTCAAGCTTCAGCCTTGCTTAGAATGGCTTTCATTTTGTTCTCCATTTAGAAAAATAGAAGAAAAATGTTGCTTTCCACACATTCAGAAAGTGAACAAGGGATTTGTGATGCAAAGAAAACCAGTTTGTGTTCTTATAGCCATGACATGGGAGAGGCAATTTTCTTCATAGAAGCACAAACCCACTTGGGGTTTTGTTCTTAAAGTTCAAATAAAAAAGATAATAAAGGGTTCAACCTCGTGCAAGAGTAAGAGCTCTCAGAAAGTGAAGGAAACTTGGTGAATGGTCATGGCCATTAAAGGGCTACACACCCCAAAAAACAAATACAAAATGAAAATAATATTTTTCTCTAAGAGTTTCATTAATTTTTACATCATGGGTTGAGCCCAAAATCAACTATTTTTTGTAGAAAACAAAGAAACAAATATGGTATGGTCATGGCCACTGTGGAGGAGTGAAATTTTGTTTTGTTTCCAGAAAAAAGAGACTTTTTCTTTTAAATCATGCTCAAATCGAGCTTATTTAATAGGGAAATGCATCAAAATGAAAACATGGAGCTTACCCTGGTGTTTGTGTGTGGAGAAAATAATTCAAAATCCATGTGCCATGACCTTTAGAAGCTCAAATCAAACCCTCCATGGCGGTTCAAAGTGAAGGAGAAATGAACAAAGAGACAAGGCATGATAGACAAGTCAGAAAAATTATAGAGGTTGTGACCTGGAGGCTTGAAAAACCCTTTGAAATGGAAATAAAGTGCCACAAAATGATCAAAAAATGACTTACCATCGAGTTGCAGGAGTATTTCAACCCCAAGCATGGAATAATCAACCCAAAAAATGCAGAAACAATGCTCAAACCCTAGTTCCCCATGGCGGCTGAATGCAAAGCTCATTCTTCTGCCAAGTGAAAATGATGCTAGGAATTAGGGACTGAAATTGGTTTTGACGTTAGGGTTTTCCAAGTGCCCTAATTCGAATGTTTTTTTATCACATTCTTTTAAAAAATCAAGTGCTTTATTAATACATTGTCACAAGTGTTGCCTAGGTTGAGCCATGCCTTAGGCATTTTTTTAAATTTTTAAAGAAAATCAAACAAACTCATACCTTGTCCTTATGATTTTTTGAGGAAACATATGCAATTTAGCCCCTGTTCACTAGGTCAAGTTTCCCATGTGCCTTAGTTGCTTTATGGGATATAGACCATAGTTGAATTTTTATGATTTTTTTTATTGAAAAAAACAAATGTATAGGAGTTCTTTGCATATTACCTTAGTGATTTGCAAGGCGTCATTTTTTACTCAAATTGCAAAAATTGGATGTAATAGGGAGTGTTTCTATATTGTTTTATGAAACTTTACATGATGTAAAGCATCATTAAGGTAATGTTTCTATAAATTACCTTAATGTTTGTTGTTGTCTTAAAAATGAACTTTGGGTGTTTGAGTATTCACTGAACTTTCTATTTTAAGTTGAGTTCACTTGGGAAAATTTGGAAAAGATGGAGACAGCTGAATTTTCCTATTTCAATTTGGAGTTGTTTGGACCTGATTTTGTGGATTCTTTTGATCAACCTCTTGGAGACAGAAAGTTGCCACTTTTCTCATGCAATTTGGAGAAATTTTGGCCACTATTTTTTAGCATTTTTTGAGGAGCTTCAAAATGGATGAAAATTGCTAATTTGGAGATTCAGTTGGGGTGATTTTTGGTATTTTCACTTTTGAGACACTTGGAGAATATAAGTTTGTAGAAAATTTTGATTTTCTTAGTTTAGATTGATTGTTTCTTGCTCTCCTACACACTCAAAGAGTTTTGTAAACATTTTCTTGTACTCAGATTTTGAGCTTGACACTCCTTCATCTCAATAAAACAACAAGATTTCATTTCTCATTTTCTTGTCTCAAATTTACAGTCACAATTTGATGTTAACTGTGATTCAAATGCAAAATCCTCTTCATGTCTTTTCATTGTAAGTTTTTTTGCAAGGGTTTCATGTGATTTAGGCTACATTTTGTGTTCTGTTTGGTGAACCTCTATGCAAATCACTATTGGATTATGCATTTCTAGGGTGGTATTGTGAGAATAAAAGTTTTAGAGAGATCGTTGAAAGTGGAAAGTTGTCAGAATCTTTAAATTGCTAGTCAATCATCTTAGGTTTTAGGATCTTTGTTTTTTCAATTTTTCCTTTTAAACCTTTCCTCTAAAGTCTTCTAGATTAGGTGGTTTATTGAGGGAACCATCCCACTCTGGAGATTCTCTCTCACTTACAAATTTACCCACAATCTAAGAATGTTTCCATGTTGCAACAGGATAGGCAAGTCTAACTTGGCTAAGGGTGTAATCCTCATTGTCAATAGTTTTTGGGACACTCGACGAGACTGATTGGGCTCTTTCAGTCCAATATTTGATTATGATTTCTAATATTAGGTGTGTATGTTAGTAAAATATTCCTTTGGAGGAAAAAATATACACACATCTGGTGACTTCGAGTTTAAGTTTACTAGTTTTAATATGACCCAAGTGCTGATTTATTTTCAGAAAAATATGATTGTTGTTGTTTCCAGCTTATGAATGAATAAAGATGCCTATGTTTCATGGAGATATGTCCTATCATCAACCATATCACTAGAATGTTGCTTATCCACCTCATCATTAGTCATGTGAGGCCAATCATGCTACTAGCTTCAATTCCATGGCTTTTCAAAACCAACATCTGTAAAATAATTACCACCCACCCACCCTTGCTCAACCTCCATCTCAACCTTCATATGCTCAAAATCAACCCCAAAATATTGAAGAATTGAGCTTCAAAGATATAAGGCTGAACAACGAAAGGAAGATGAGTGAAATAAAAAACAAAGAAATCAGTTAAATTAGTAGGAGGAGATTGCAAGCATAAAGGGTAGATGTTTGAATCCATGCATGACTTCATGAAGTAGGTAGAGGAGATCAAGAGACAACATGAATACAATCAGTAAAAAGAAGATATGGCTTACCAAGCCTATCTCTATGAGTAGGAGTTGGAGGCACAAAAGCACGAAATTCAAACAACTACTGCAATTCTAGAGGAGCTTTCCCAAAAAATGTTTGTAAGCATAAATTCCTGAGTTTTAGATAAAGTGAACCTCATTATATGTCTAAAGTTGAGATTTTGAGTTTTAGGCAAGATAGAATTTTTAGCTTTTCAAACTAGCCTCTCAATCTTGAGATACCAAGTTTCCAAAGCCTTCATCCTCCTCGAAATGAGCAAAGTAGTCAGTTTCAACCTTGTATAGTTCTGGAACAGCCCCTTGAGCGACATTTTCCCTTGCAAGAAAACCAAAAGCTCCCCAAATTTCCTCACCTAATGAGTCTAAGGAAGAACCCTTTGATCCTCATGTTGCAATCCTCTAGGAGAAAATTAGAAAACTAGACCTAGCACATGTAATTATACAATAGGAGGCTACTGCTCCAGATGAGTCTTTGTTTGTTTTTACTAATGAACCTCCTGGTTTTGCTAAAAACCATCAAGCTATTGTAATAAACAAATCAAGGTAGCAAGATGAGGAGATAAAGAAGGCTGATAAAAGGATAACTCCATAGTTTGGCTCAATGAGTTACCTACTTTCATTGGGAAGGATGATGAAAATGTTGTTTTCAAGTAGCAAGGGGAGGTTAAAGAATGTTGTGAGTTGCTGAGTGAAGATCATCAACATGATAATATAACTTTGGATCAAGAAGAAGGGAATGAAAGTGAACCTGTTTTGGAGCCCAATAGGCTTAATGAAAGCTGTCATGAGGTAAAGGACATTCCATTTTCATCAAAGAACTAGGAAAATTGTGAAGAAAATTTTCTTTGGGATGATCTTAAGTTCTTAGTTACAAACTTAGATAATGTGCAAGAAATTGGTGTTGAATCTAAGGTTTTAGTTAATCTATTTGATGAGTTGCCTAACTTTGAGTATGAAAGTGAAGATGATATGACTATGAAAATATCTGACCATCATAGTGATGAGGAACATTTGGATAAGGTGCTAATCCAAGAACATAAATGTGAAAGCAACCTTGATTCAAATGATCAGAAGCCCAAGGAGGATCCATTTCAAGCTAAGATTGAGCTTTTCTACTCACTTTTAGATGTTATACTAGCTCCTTTGGAAGAGGATTGTATTGAACAACAAAGGAAAGAGGTGGAAGTGGTTGTACTACCAAGTGAGCCACTTGTTTTGAGGTAGCTTAGCCAATAGGATGAAGAAATAGACATTTTTAGCCCCTCTTGTACCACTAAATCAAAGAAATCAGTTTTGGAGAAAGAGGAGAAAAGTGGTCTTGATGGGATCCAAGAAAAATCTTGTGAAGTTGAGCAACATGATCTTGACTGGTTGGAGGATTTTCCTTTCTATTACACAAAGGATCTTGAGGATGAGGTGTCAATTGAAGGCTTGATAGAGGAGACTATTTTATTGTCTGAGCACTTGCCGTCTTTCATTGAAGAGGAAGAGCATGATTTGGAGCATACTTCCTTGAGTAATGATGTGGATTTGAGCTGAAACCAACTACTTCTAAAATCCTTCCAAGAGTAGATAGATTTGATGAGCTGTTGGCTACTCTATCTAAAGAAGAGGGTCCATTAACTATGGAGGAAAAGTTGAAATGGCAAGCCATCAGATAAGGTGAAGTTGATGTTGTTGTTGCTGATCACTCAAGTTGTCTTCTCTCTAGCCCAAAG
>VDFB02389813.1:0-36313 GCA_007258455.2 Sequoia sempervirens
AAAAGTGAAAGTGAATGTTCTCATTGAAAAAAGGTAGTGAACTAAGCAAATGAGAAATCCTTTGTAAGTGCAATGAAAACCCTTGAAGGTTTTTATATTTTCTTGCACAAAACACAAAAGTACTCTAGATATTTGCAAAAAATGTGAAACTTAGAATGCAAGAATTCAAAATAGAAAATCTTCATATGTGCAGTGTGTTAAGTGCCAGAACAGAGCTAGGGTTTCGGGGTTAAACCCTCAAGTTACATGTATGTGGGAAAGCATGAAAGCCCAGTTCAAAATATCAATGGCCAAGATAGATAACAAGGAGGTTTCTTCAATTTTATTCTCCAGAGGATCAAAAGAACAAAAAAACTAAATATTCATGGAGGAAATGAGTGAAACCACAACCATAAAAGGAGAAGATTATATCATTAGCAAAGGTCAAGTATAGAGAAATGAGAAGCAGTTTCTTTTCTTCTTTGCAAAAAACAGAGAGCATAAGTTTTGTCATTTCTTCCACAGAGATAAAAGCATGAGGAAAGACACAAAAAATAAAGATTTCCTACCATTTTCTTCTCAAATAGAGCTTGAAACAAGCAATGTATTCAAATAGTAGTGACAAGGGAAATGTTTCTACAGAAGATGCTCACCCACACAATTTTTCTAGTCAGAATCTGCGTGTAGAACCCCAGAAACCTCCATGAATGCTCTAGTCAAAACCCTCTGTCAACAGAGTGAAGAATCCATAAAGTGAAATGTAAAAAAATGAAATGTGAAATGAGTGCTTTGGCCAAGTTTTGTGATTAAGGTTTCAACCCTAAGTATGCTGACAACCAAAATGCATTTTTGCATTTTTTTTTGAAAACATTTGCAACATGAATTAATTCTCCTTTACATTATGTTATCTTGCTAAGTGTCTAGGGGTGTCCCCTTTAGGACTTATGTATTTTGATTGACCCTCAAAACATAGTTGAGTTGAATGCTTTATTTTTGCATATGATTTGAAATGTAAAAACATTGATTAAAGTGATGTAATAATAAATCACTTTATTGAATGTTGAATATAATGCAAAATAGATAAGCACATGTGCTTTCTAGTTATGGTTAAAGGGGTTGGTTGAGGGTTTATGGTTGTGCCAAGCATATAGGAGAAGTTGAGGAAGTTGACAAACAAGTGGAGAGAATGTAGGGGTTGTTTCGACTTGGTTTGGAGGGAATTGAGAGCATCTAGAAGCATTTTTAAGTGCCTTTATGGTAGGCGAGGTCAAGCCTTGACATTTTCTTCATTTTAAAGACTTTTTGGAATCTTTTAAGGGGCTAAAATTTAGGCTTTTCTATTGTACATGAAAAAGGGAGGTTGAAGTCCCTATCTTTGTGGAGCTACTTGAAAAAGCATAAAGTAACTTCAAACTTCATTTTTGAAGTGAGTTATTTTCATTCTCATGCTACATTGTAGCTCATTTTGGAGTTCTTTTAGCAGGAGGCAACATTGTAACTCTTTTACAGACATCTATAGCAGTATTACACCTTTGGATATCAATAAAGTTAAGCAAAATTTTGCCTTCTTGGTTTCTGTTTCATTGTGTGTGTTTGAATGATTGATGCATTTTCATGTGAAGTATCTTATCCTTGTTGTTGTGTCTCATTGTTAGCACCTTTATGCAAAAGAAATATGTATGTTTGCAGGTTGTAAGTTGTGTCAGAACGCAAGTAGTTCAAGTTGTGAAGAGTGTATGTCTTCCTTCTAGGATTGTGAGTGTTATAATCTTCTTATGAAACACTGATGCAAAAGCATATAAGTCTTGAGTTGTGCATGTAGAAGATTTTTTGTTAATTTAAATTGAGTGTAGAAGTAGCTATGAAAGTTTTAGATAATCAAATTTGGTGCATCACCCTTAGTCATAGGTTTTATTTCATGCAATATTTCTTACCCTTTTTCCCAACAAGAAGTAGTTTTTAGGTGAGTACCATAAGGGCCAGCTTACTATGGAGGTTAGCTTCCAAAATCTAAGCCCACAATCAGGGAAGCTTTCCAATGTTTCACCAATAGGCTGAGTTTACTCAACAAGGGTGCACTATTAGGAGACAACATGTATATTCTTTTCATCGAGCTTTTTGTAGGGGCTATATTTTTTCTCAATGACAAAGAATATTCTACTAACGTCAACATACGTCATGCTAACGTCAACGGTACGGTCAGTAGTGCATGGCCCCTTTCAAGAACCTCTTTTACCCTAAAGGAGGTGTTTTTTTAATTTTGGCCATAAGTTGGGAATACAATGTCATTTTTTGGAAAACAAGCTATCGTCAGAAAGATGGTTCCACCAAATTTCCAGTGGTGTGGGTCTCACCACCATATTTTTCTTTTGGTGCATTCTACAACTTGTTGAATTTAGAGATGTTGTTTTCAGTCTCAAGCTCATAACTTTTGATCTATTTCTCTATTTTTTATGATTCTAGTGGCATTGGGATGGTTTCTCAAATTTCTCCACAACCATCCATGCACTTTTTCTAGATTTCCCTCCAATTATATTTATTTAGTTTTTTTTTTCACATTCTAGTGAATTACTTGGATGTCTTAGCTCTTGGAAACTTTTCATTTACGTGGGATGAATCATTTTTGGTTGTTCTACATGTATTTCTAGTATTTTATCCTATATGTGCATTATATACATTTTTTTCATGCATATTCTCTTTTGTAGATGCACTGAGATAAAGTGCCATTCTAGTGTATACTTTTTTGGGATCTTGCACATCTTAATGTGCCTTTTGTACTCGCACTATGATATAAAGTGCCATAGGGGGTTGATGTTTGCCTTTAGTTTTCCATCACACCTTTGTCAAGTGTGTGTCCCTTCCACAATAGTGGTGAATCCTAGTGATTATTGCCTCATGCATGTGTGCCTTGGTTTGCACACCCTTTTATTTTTAGGTTGTTTCTCCTACATGCACTTCTTCGTTTCACACAGTTTCAATGTTCCTATCATGGATCTCCCTTGTTAGCATTATGGGGGGTTTCTACTATTGGTGCTAATGCTTCCTTGGTTTCAATTTTTGGAGTGATCTATGTATCTAGTTCTTTTTCTTATGTACTAGTTAGATGCAGTGTGTACCTCAGTGGCTGGTTACCCATGCATTTCAGTGAGATGGATCGTTTATCATATGGACACTCTTGCATTCTTGTTTCTGGAGGCTCTTCATTTCAGCACTATATTAGTCATCTTTCAATAGTTGTCTACAACTTCTTCGTGCTTTAGTGATGTTCTACATGTTCCTCTTTTTTGGGACATTATTTCAGTTGGAGGCTTCTTATTCCTTCACCTTGATTTGGAGGCTTTTTCAGTCCTTCATTCGCCTTTCTCTCTTTTGGAGAGAATTTTTTCCCTTGAGGTTTTCTCCTTTTCTCCAATTGTGAGAGATTAGATTGTTTATACATGGGTACCTCACTAGGCCTTATTTGTCGGGACCCATCATTCATTCTCTTTTTAGGGTTTTTAGCTACTCCCTATGTTCATCTTAAAGGGGGGTGTTAGAATAATCATGCATTAGCTAATAATTAATTAATATTTAATTGATTATTAGTCTAATTTATTCTCATACACTTAAGCTAAACTTATGAGTGATTTATTATGTTAACTAGAGAGCTATTATTAGATAATTCTGTCTCATTGCATGAGATTTTGACACTTGTCATGATCTAATCCCTTTAATATTTAATGTTGATCCTATATAGCACTCAACCCTCATTGTATTATTTCTCGAACTCTCAACCTTTGAGGACTCTTGATTTCCTTGAAGATTCTTGAGGTTCATTCTGTAGCTTTTTCTTGTTGAGGAATATAACAATTCTTTGTTTGCAAATCTCTTGTGTGGAAGGTATCTTTTTTCTTGTTTGATCCCGTGACTCATGTTTTTTATAATTATAACATTAACAAATTTTAGAAAGGGTCAAAGAAAATAAGAAATAATACGAAGAATCCCCTAGATGTTGATGCAAGAAGGTAATGTAGTTAATTTGATGCTTTGATTATGCTCTTTTGAATGATGATGTTATGATGTGATGTAATGATTTCTAGGTGCTAGTCCACGTGAAAAAGGCATTAAGTGATATCCTTAATTACTAATCCAAAGGTGAAAAATAAATAGTTAAAAGGGTTATATTGGCCCCAAATTTTAATTTTAAAGGTTATGGGTTCATTTTTGTAAATTATGCAATTAACCTAGGTCAAACCCATAAATTATAGATTTGAGAAAGGGTGAGAAATAAATGAAATTAGGATCAAGATGAGTATTTAAGAATAAATTTGAATGATATTGATTAGGGATTACTTTATGTGCTACCATTCATAAGAAATTGCACCACATGTACAATTGTCATTACATAAAGGACAACCAAGTCAAAATTAGTAAAAAATGAAGGGAAAAAGTCCAAGGTATTCAATTTTCATGATTACAATGATCAACCATAGAATATTAAAATCAACTTTAGTGATAACTTGACTTCCCAAAATTATTCTTATCTATTCCAATCAAAATTTGAATAATTAGGTTGTTGATCCTAATGCAAAACATGCATAAAATAGTTATAGTGACTTCAATGTGTTGTTGGTAAGTGCAAACAATCACGTGGAAGATTATATCAGAAAAATAGAGAGCAAGACAGGCACAAAATTGGAGTATATACAACGTTTGACCTAGATAAACACAAATTAAGCAACAACTACAAAAGAGTGACAAATTTCCTTCTCATGCCACTATCCTCTTGTTGTCTTATAGAGTTTTACTGCTTTCATGACACCTTCGTGAACATATTATACCTTCAGAACACATATATAACATTACTACTTTCTCTAACCTTTTGAAATACACTCCAACATCCATAAACCTACTTGATCGATGAAACTAAGAACAATTATAGTCAATGTCAGCTAAAAGAAACCCCTTTCCAATGTCCTACAAAGGATACTATGGCTCAAAAGTCACAAGAGAGTTTAGTAAAGAAGTCAAAATGTCTCAAAACAGAAAAAAAGACAAATTTCCAAGCGCTCAAACCTCTTCTTTTTCTGCAGGATTTGGATTTCTGTCTAACCTGGGATGGTTTTAGCTGTGAACAAAGCTGTCAACGTCTTTGCAGTACTCATCATTGAAATTCCATCCGTAGCCAAAACTTATAATGTTTTTGGATGGGGTTGAAACTGCGACTAATGCCTGATTTCCATTATGTCTTTAGCCATCTAAGTGTCCTAAATTGCTATGCCTATTTTGTAATTCTATTTTTTCTCCACCTTAAGAAAAAGAGTCTTATGTTTTTCTAGTCATTGAGGGGTCTTCAAAAATAAATATTAGTGGTGATGTTAGCCAACTATACTAACATGTCTGATCCATTTTAGATTAGCACCTAGTCCATTTTATACCAAAATCACCACAAATTCATTCATAGTCTACTTTAAAACAATAATCTAAGCTAAAATGTGCTAAAATGCAGCATGATTACATATTTCAAGATTTGGATTCAAATATGCCTCATAGATACGGACTCTAGAAACTACAATAAGAGTGGATTCAAACAGTATGCGAATCTACTAAACTTCAAACAACATCCACCAAATGCACATACAAATATAGCTTTATAAAAGTGACACTTTTTTTCATACAAAATCACTGTAGATTAACATATAATTTACTTTAATACACTTAAATGAAAATGCATTGAATGCACACATAATTCAAAAATTTGATCATAAGAGGCCTATCAGTCAATGAATTACACATCATATGGATTCAAACAATGAACTCCTCTTCTAAACTTTAGCAAGCATCCACCTATTGTACAAAAAAATCTTTTCAACATGCCTACATTCATATAAAACACAAGCAAAGCTTATAATGCTAGGATATGTTCCAGAGTGATTCATTAATTCAAATATTTTGGTAGCATCCTTGCAAAATCCATATTATGCATATCCTACAATCACTACATTCTATGAGATGACATCTCTTTGGGGCATTTTTTCAAACAGTTCACGTGCCTTTTCTATGCTTCCACATTTTGCATACATGTCCACCAGGGCAGCTGCAAGTTGCAACTGCAACATCTGATAAAATTCCTTTGTTTTGTATGCTTTGATGGATGTCCATACCCTCTTCCAATGCTCCTAGTTTGTCATAGGTAGGGAGAATGTTGACAAAAGTTCTAGAGTCTAGCTTTACACTTGCTAATTGCATTTGCTTGAAGGTTTCTAAAGCTTTTTAAAAAAATCCATTTTGTGTATATCCTGCAATCATTGCATTCTATGAGATAATCTCTCTTTGAGGCATTCTTCCAAACAGTTCACGTGCCTTTTCTATGCTTCCACATTTTGCATACATGTTTGCCAATATCTTCCTTCCATGATGCTTTCATGGATGTCCATACCCTGTTCTAAAAGTCCCATTTTGGAAAAGGCAGGGTGGATACAGGCCAAGGTTGTGGAATTTGGCTTTACACTTGCCAATTACATTTTCTTGAAAGTTTCTAAAGCCTTTTCAACAAATCCATTTTGCACATATCCTGCAATCATTGCAATCCATGAGATGAAATCTTTTTCAGATATTCTATCAAAAAATTCACGCACCTTGTGATGGTTTTATTTCTCACAAGCTTTTATTCCTATGCTAGCTTGAATAATGTAATCATATGTTTTTAATTCTACTAGCCTATAATTTAACTTGTTTTAAAACTTATCTAGGTGCAGGAACACATCAACAGGATATAAAGTGTATTGCTAATTTTGCAACTCCTTTTATGGTTTTAATAATTTGCCTCTATCTACATGGTAGCTCTAATGCTTAATGCTTGTGTTTAGTGAATGTATTGTTGAGAGGTCTCTCGATCTGTAGTTGCTCATGTAGTTAAATTGTTGCTGGAATTTAAATTGTTATGTTACATGTTTTCAATTATGATTTGTTCATTTTTCTATAAAGATGAATACTTGAATGAAATGGTATATTGCACTTGCAAAAGGTGCCAAAATAGGAAACTAAAGAAGCGACACCTTGTTGGTATCCATAGATTGAACTATGGAGTTTAGATAGAAGAAGTATACTATAATTAACAAATTGTTATTCTAATAATAAATAAATAGGCATAGTATTTAATACACTATTATTGATAATTTCAATTGATTTTTTGATGAAAAGCCACTTCCAGTTCCCAATATTCTCGAAGAACCAATGGATGTCACTAATGATAGTCACTCTCAAGATGAAGAAAAAGACACATTTATGGATGAAACCACTTCACAGATAAATGAGGCTAGTGTTAATGAATTTATCCAAGACTTCTACACATCTTCTAAAGAAGTTATTGATTCACCCCTAGCTCAGTTGGCTAAGACACCTCTTTTCCCAAATGCAAATACTTCTATATTAGTGACACTTACGCTATTGTTGAACTTGAAGGTTACAAATGGATTGGCGATTTACACATGCTTTACTGATAAACCCTAATAAAGCACTTTTTATTTACTTAGGGAAGTATCAGGTAAAGGATATGGATGTATACATGGAGCCCCTCATTGATGAGCTTCATGAATTATGGGATGGTGTAAATATGTACGATGTATCAAGACCTATCAATGATAGAAACTTCCTCTTTCATGCTATCCTTATCTGGACAATTCATGATGCCTCGGGACTCTCTATTTGTTGTGGTAATATATTATAAAGTACATTTGTAATTATTTTGTTCATTTTACCATTTACTAAATATAGTTTCCATTCTTATTTAAGGGCTACAAACAAAGGGGAAACATGGTTTTCCATCATGTGGGCTGAAAACATTATATAGATAGTCAAAGGATCTCAATAAAACTGTGTATGATGAGTATAGATAATTTTTATCACAAAATCATCCCTATTGAGTGCGTGAGAAAAACAAGTTCAATGGAAAGGAAGTGGAAATTAGGAAGCCAAGAAGGATGAACCCTGCTAGGTGGAAAGCACTATATGACAAAAAAGAAGGGGCATGCTTTCCACTAGGAATGAAAAGACTATTTTTTACAATTCACAATCTTATGAGAACTTGCCAACAGCCCACCTATTTGATACTATGCACATAGGGAAAAATGTGGCAGAGTGTTTATGGAAACATCTAAATGGAACCAACCTTGAAGCACAAAAAAATCTATGAAAGGACCTCCAAGTTGCCAAATATCATGCCGAACATGTGGTTGCATGAAAACAACTCATTTGTTCATGCTCCATGGATTTTTACGTCAAAGGAGAAAGAAAAAATCATTGATACAATGAAAAGTATAAGATTTCCTTTTGGTTTTGGTGTGACATTAAAAAAACTATTCACAAGAGATGGGCCAGAGTTCTTAGGGCTAAAAACACATGATTGGAACAACTGGATAAAGGTAACTTTGTATAATGTCAGATTTGTTGGCAACATAATTAGAAATTTATATATCTTAGTGATAACAAAAGTTCATGCATATTTTAACATTGTTTTTGTTAATGGTCATGTAGTATGTGTTGCCCGCAACAATACAAAGCACCTTTGACCATGATGTCACGTTAACTATTTACAAATTATCCAAATATTTGAGGTATTTTGAATCCATGATACTCTTCCATGACTCTTATCCTTTGAAGTGAATTATTGGTAATGCCTTTATATACGTTTATACCTTTAGTTTTGAACAAATAATATGTCTTTATTATAATACACATTAATATTTGTAGGTGGGTTTCATCTAAAGAGATACATTAGGATGAATTAAATTATTGGAAGAGGAATGTTCCACTTTTGATGTGTGATATTCAAATGTACTTCTCTCTGAGCTTTTTGAATTCTTGAGAGCACTACCTTGTACACCTAGTAAAAGAGATTGAACAATGTGGTCCTATCCATATTCAGACAATGTGGCTCGTGGAGAGATATATGAAGGTTCTAAAACAATTTGTGAGGCAAAAGGCTCGAATGGAAGGGTCCATGGTTGAGGAGTACATGGTTTTCCAAACAATGGTTCATTTGAGTGAGTATTTACTTGAATTGCATCTTGAAGCTCCTCGATTATGGGATTATAACCAATCTCAATCATTTGAAGGAGAAAAATTAGAGGGTCAAGGGACTTCAAAGGGGATAAAAGGTATACAAAAACGTTCAAAGTAATTATTTTTATCTTAATTTTTATAAGACATAGCTTTAAATCATTATTAATTCATTGAACAATTCTATTTTTCATTGTAGATGCTAAGGAGTGGGAGTCATTACATTTGTATGTTGCATAGAATTTTGACTTTATGTTGGAATGGATGGAGAAGTGCACTGAAGAAAAGAAATTAGAGGATGAAAAGGCATGGACCAATGTATATAATAGACATGGTCAAAACATTGCTCGAGGACTTCTTGCAAGCCATAAAAGAAAATGGCCAGATAGATGCTCTTGGAATTGGCTAAAGACCAATATTGAACAAGAGGCAACAAAGGGGAAGAATAGAGTGACACAACAACAACTGAATTTTGTTAAAGGATCTATAAATGGGGAGGATACATATATATTAACATATTTGAGGTATTTAGTGATTTAACTTTTAACTTTTTTATCCTTGAATCTAATTAGTTAATATTTATATGAATTTAGGTAACATATTACAAAGGAAAGTGGAATTTTGGTCATCATTTTCGCATTAAAAAGGTTGATGACAAGAGACAAACTTATGATTTTGGAATTTCAGCATCATTTGAGGTGGAATGTCATTCACATGCAAATTATCTAGAAATATTATCTTATTATTCTTTTCTAGTTCATATTTTACTTTTATCACTGTAATAGTATGTTGACTAGTAAAAACATCATTGGTGATTACATGGTTGCTTGGTGATTACATGGTTGTTGATGATCTCATTGTAAATACAAGAAATAAATGACAAAGTGACTGATGTACCTATAGTGGCATCTACCTCAACCCCTAAGACTACAACAATATCCTCAGTGACTACAAAAGGAACACAAGAAGCTACAATCTTGCTCACCTTAGAAGGAAATGTCTTGAAGGATGAAATGGGGTTAAAATCATTTCACTTTATTTTTCGTCGTGTAGAACAATTATTTGGAAACAACATTCAAATTGATTGGAGGAAGCAAGCCAATGCTAAGAAAGATGAACTTTGTAAAGATGTCATAATAGCATTTGGAAATCCTGGTTTTAATAAGGAAATTATTCTAAATATTGCATGAAAATACATTCACTCTAAGCGAGACAATTTAAGGTCAAAGCTAACAAAATAATTGAGATATCCATGCCCATCTTGGATCACAAACCAAGTGACATGGGATGAACTTATGAAAGATGCCAAATTTAAGAGGAAGGCCCACAATAATCCAAACTATAGGCCATCTGCATGAGGAGGATCTAAAAGACGCCTTCAAGATACAATGAAAGCAACCCAAGCTAGGGTGTCAAGTATTGGATCCCATAAATTAGGATCTGGTGGGTACAATAGCATTCATGGTGGCTTGGTAAGTGAATATTTTCATCTACTGTATTCTCTATTTCATAAAAAAAGTCATGATAAACTTGTGAGTTAATTGTATCTTATGAGTCATTATACCTTATAAATTTGGTTATATTTGTTTATGTAGGTTCACCAATTTCAAAAGGAAGCTTCAGAGGAAGACCTAAAATATGCTTTACTACATGGTTACCAAGGCCTTCGACAACATATGCTAGATCGAGGGGAGAAATTAGTCACTAGTCATGAATCTGAGGTAAGTTCTTTGCATGATGGGCTATAATAAAATTTCATATTTTGCCTTCATTTCCATCACAAAGAAAATTATATAGATATTAATCTAGATAGATACACCTAAAATTACAATAGTTTGTTTTTTGCATAGAGAAATGAAATAAGCAAAGCTAAAACTGTGATCTGAGTTGCTACAAGATTAATAACTATTAGTTTACACAGCGAAAAGCATAGATTTTCATGGTTTATTAAATTCTATGCTTTGAAGCAAGCAAATAAGGTCTGATATATTATTTTAATGAGTTAAATTGTGTTGTGTATATGAAGCTCAACAATCAAACTCATCAGGTAGTGAGCATGAAGAGGAGCTAGAGGAACATGATGAATTGCTTGTTGCACACAATGATTCAATTGTCATTCCTGAACCTCGACAGGAAACCATCCTTGAATTTCAGCAAGTGGGAGACAAGAATAATGAGGAGGGTGTTCAATGTGATGAACAATCGACACCCACAATTAGAATAGTGCCTCATAGAAAGAGGACACAAAGGAAGAGGATGGATAGAAACAAATGAACAAAAGACATATTCACTTCTTATTTTTGGGAAATTAGTGTCAATATTCAATAATGGTTATGCCATATCCATGGGGTAAAAGCAATAAGTTGGGTCCACGAAGAGGGGAAGTTTCAGCCAAAAAAAATCTCGCAAAAAATGTGTACGCATTATTAAAAAATCGTGTATGCGTTATGCTTTGGGTACTCGAGCCTAAAAAAACACGTATGCACTATAATGTGTACGCGCTTTATAACACGTGAAAGTCATTTATTTAAAAAATTAAATACCTTTTAGAAACACATACATGTTTTAAAATGCATACACGTTTTGTAATGCAAAACGAGTACGCATTTTAAAACACATACGCGTTTTGTAATGAAAAACACATACACATTTTGTAATGCAAAACGCATACAGATTTTTAACGCAAAACACACATACGTTTTGTAACACAAAATGCATACACATTTAAAAATGCGTACGCGTTTCTAAAAAGTATTTAATTTTTTAAATAATCAAGAAAATAAATAACACATGCGTTTTTATAATTTTGAATCCCCAACCCACATGCTGCCTCGGTTTTAGGCTTAGGAAAGGCTTGACAACCCGACCCTTAGCCTTTGACTTGCAACTAAAAAACTAAGGCAGGCTCAAGAGAAACATGTCCAACTTTAGCAATATGGTTGATGGAATTTTTTTTTGAATCAATCTATAAAATTAAAACACATTAGAGAACATGATGTCTAGTTTCCAAATATATATTTCTTTTTAAGATTGGATTATATTTTTTATTTTTAATTAATTTCTAAGCAAACTAGTCCATAAACTTGAAATATCAGACTTTTTTTGTTTTTTAATAACTTTTTTTGGTTAATTTTCTTGTAATTTTTTTTATATGGCATCAATATTTAGACAATTCTCTACACAATGAAAAAAAAAGATTCAAAAACTGTTTAGTTTAGGTCCAATTATGCTGTCCGTACACTTTGATTTTTAAAAACAACAATTAAGGCCAATAAAAATTCAACAAAAAAATATGTTCAGAAAAAAATACAAAAAAATCCTCATCAATCTTCATGTTGTTAGCTATCTTTCCCCAAAAGGAATTAGCAAAATACTTTTATTTGCATCAAAAAGTGTTGTCCGTACACGTGCATGAAAAAATGACTTTTAAAAAGTGGTTTTTATACATCCCTATCAAAATTCAATTTCTATCATCTAGGTATTTGAGTAAATTACATATTTGGAAACTAGATTCAAAATTATAAATTTTATATTATTCACTTTTTTTAAGATTCATTATGTAAGTGCCTCAAATATTCAGTCCAAGTGTGAAAAATTCTGAAAAATAGCAGAAACACTCTTTGAGCTTTTTGTGGACCCAACTTCTTGTATCAGCCCCTTGGTATGTTTTTTTGGTTGTGGAGAAACTCCCACATCATTTTGTAAGATACAAAACATTGGAAATAATTATAATTAATATGGTATTTCTCACTATTATCTTCAATTGCGAATTTACTTTTTCTTTTCATAAATTTGTCTGAGAAAGAGCAATAGCAGCTAGTTCTAAGGATTGACTTTCTATTTGAGCCTGTTTACCTTTGCTAATCTTCCACCTTTTTGGAATCTGTTTATTTGGGTTTTCCAACATAGTGTTCATTTTTTCTCCTGGAAAGGTAGATTGATGGTACGTATAACCATGGCTTCCTTCTATTACCATTTCCCTTCTACAAGTTTGTCCATCTGAAATCGTCTTTATTGTTTCTTGAGCTTTAGATTGCAAAAGATGTGGTACAATTGGTGGAGTTGTGCTACTATCTGGTTAGACCTGCTTAAGTTCTTTATTTTGTGTAGATGAGGATGATTTTTTAGTACATAGATCGAATTTCCACCACGTTTGAAAAAATAAAAATAAAAATTCCACCAAACAAGAGGACGACGAGAATCTGGAAACATTGAATGTTGAAAACCACACTAAAAATATATTTAAAATAAATTGTTTATTTTTTTAATACATTTTTTCATATTGTCTCTAGAGTGACAATAATTGGGATAAAAGACATTTAATCCCAACTATTGTCTCTAAAGAGACAAAAATACTTTTGTTTCATATTATTTTTACAGAGACAATTTTTTAAGACAATAATTTGAGACACTCATTTAAAGACAATATTTAAGACAATACACAAGTTTATTTTATTTTATTTTAATTATCTCAAGTTAAGACAATTTACTCAAAAATTGTCTTAAACCCCCCTGTATGTAGGAGTGATGTATCATTAATGCCACATAGCGAACTGAACCCTCTTACAATAATGTGCATTGATCTCAATTCAAAAAATCATTCTACTATTGTTTTAGAGAGTTCGCTCTTTCCACGAAAGCTACACCCCATCATAAATTTATGCAAGTTGTTTTAATGGGACAATGAATGTGTCTTACAAGAAATGAGAATGGAAAGGTCAAAGGGGGCCGACTAAGAGAATGGGATTTTATTCTAGAGAGAGGAATCAATGCTTGTCAAGAGGATGGTGCTAGGAGCTGAATCACTCCTTTGCTTTACTGATAGTAATAACTAAATATAAATACAACAAAACTATTTAATGTTAATCTCCATAATATCAATATACATATACATTTGAAGAGCATGCACAAAATTTTCATATATAAATTGATTGGGACAAGTATTCATAATGGAATTCAACTAACATTTAGTAAAGTAAGCCAAATAAAATAGAAGAATACCAAGACTCTTGACGTATACGTATTTAGGAATGATATTTTTTTACATATATTAGGTTTATACTTACAAGGGTCTACTACTCTTCACCATCTTTGATATCTATATCTATATATAATATAATAACTTAATTACTATTTCTAGGATGAATATGAACACAAAATTTTATATAAAATATAGATTGTGTTTATATTTTGAATATGACGAGAAAAATTGAGGACACATCTATATCATGTTTATAGATCAATCTATGCACCACACTCTATACAATGTTGAGTTAGAGGAAATTGGTTTTGTTGACAAAGTTTTAATTGTGAAAAGTTTTGACAAGTTATTTCTTAATTATTCATTATATTACTCGTTTTCGTAAATGAATCATCATCATTATTTTACAAAGGGACTCCATCAACTTATTCAACTCAATATTACTAGTGAGAGGATCCTATAATATCCTAGGTAAAGTTTTCCATATATAATAAGATCTTAGAGAGAATAACATGCATAATCATTTTAGGGGTGAAATAGTTTTAGAGGAAACCTCATTAGATATAAGATTCCATGAAAGTATAAGAATAATTTATCTAAATATTATGATATTATATTCATTGAGTTAAGAATCCATAGGAAAGCTATCTAATGCTTTGAAAATTATATGGAGTGGGTCATATAATAGCATGTCTATATTATTCCCAATAATAAAACCCAATCATACGTTTTTATTTTTCTTATGCAAAAATGACACTTGATAATAAAGGGTTGAAAAATAAATGCAGTCCTCTATTGGGGATACAATAATTACTTTAGATCCAAGCATTGGTCAAGTGAAACTCCCATTTTAACTAACTTCACTTTTTTCAAGTAGAAGAGAAATCCGATTAATCCTTAAACATTGAATACCATTTGAAAAGAGAGTTACTAAAAACTTATTTATAGTAATTAGAGGTGATTATTTGTTTAATTGAACCTATTCTCCCAAAAAAGAAATAAAAAGAAATTAAAATACCCAATTTTTTTTTTTTTATACATAAGATAGTATTTTATTGATAATAGAAACAAAAAAACAAATGTCTGCCATGCAAGTAAGAGGGGGAATTGTAAACCCATTAATCACCAGCCCTCAAAAACAACTACAAAATCCATACAAAATAACTAACCGAACCACCAAGAACCTAACCAATATTAACAAAACCAAACCACATTAATGGCGTCCACACAACCATGGCTTCCAAAAACCAGACAGACGAGAACTATTAATGACGAACCAAAAAAATGAGCCATCACCAACTTACAAAAATTTGTTCAAGTTAGCGAAATCTTCAAATTCCACCTTCCACTCCACACTGTCAACTGCCATTAGCCCAAATAACTTCTTAAGAAAGATAATCGTGACCATCACTATCGACCGATGCTACATCAAACTCGGTCCCTGCAAATCCAAAAGGAAATGAAATATTTTCACCGTCTCCTCCAAGCTCACCCTTTCCATGTCACAAGGCCTAAAAAATCCCCTACCTTCTATCACCACACGAAGAACCTCGTCAACACCTACAACCAAGTCCGCTTTGAACAATTTAACTGGCAACCTTTTTGCTTCCACCTTCAGCTCCAGATTGTCCAGAAGAGAGGCAAGGAAACAAGAAGAGATGTGCAGATTGTCTCTCCCGTACTCCCTGCACTCCAAATGACCGGAGCCAAACACCATTTTCACAGCTGCAAGCACCAACGGATCATAATTCACCAGAATCCATTTTATTCTCTGGTCAGTGACCTCCCTAAAAAAGGCCTGTCTCGTTGACGACCACAGAGAGATTGGAGTGTCGGCTCCAAACCGAGCAAGGCCTGCCATAGAAACCTCAATGAAAAATTTGGAGCTCTTTGCCATTCTCGACCCCTCATCGTAAACACTTGACAAGAAAGATAGAGAGAAACCCACAAACGCCACACATCTATAGAGAAAGCTTAAGGAAAAAAATGAGCCAAGCTTGCAATAAATAAACCTAGACTATGAAAGTGCCACCAACCTCTACCAATCGTACTCCAGGCTCCCAACGTACTAGATGTCATTACTAAGATGGAAGCTCACATTCCATTAAAAATGATCATCACTATTCATTGAAACAAGTGATATATTTGTCTGACACTGTATGCCCAGCTTGTCGACAAGACAAGACAACTCCACCCTTCAGACAAGTTTGCTAGCTTGGCACCAAAGACCCCCAACCAACCGCCACTGTGGCAACCATGCCACCTCCCTCTGCGACCATGGAGGGTCGCCCACCCTACCGCCCACAAAATACCCAAATATTTTGGTATAAAGATTAATATTTCTTTTTTAATGAGTTTTAATATGACAATATTATGAAGCTATAGTTGATCACCAAAATCTTAATAGATTCAATCAAGAAGAAATATAGATAAATAGATGATAAAGATCATGAAGTATCAATCTCTCTCTTAAAGGATAAATCAAATAGAAGTAAAATATTCCTTACAAACAAAGAGTTACATGTGAGAATGATATTGGCACCTAAATCCAACCCATGAAACAAAAACGGTACCTCTAGAGTCAATAGTTAGGAATTGTGTTGAATTGAAATCATAGGATCAATCAATAAATAACAAGGTTTTTTTTTTCATTTCAGTTTCACCACACAAAATGGGAAGCTTAATTTTGCATTATAAAATGCTAAATATCAAATTTTCATAAAAGGTTTGGATGATTCATAAAAGTCTTGGAAGATTGAAATATCACAAGATTTAACTTAAGATATGATCAATTTAGTGGTATTAAGTTCATATTTTTATTTAGGTAGTGCACTCTTATATAAGGACTCATATTTGGAATAAGAGTTAGTGCATTAGTATTCTTTTTTTTAGTGATTTGTGTATATCCACGATAATTTTATCTATGTCGAGTGAATTTACTATGCTTGTTATGCTATTTAAAATAAACATTTATATCTATTTAAAATGTAAGTTACATTATGGGCCCATAACCCACAAGTCCTTGGATTCACATCTTAAACTTGGAATATTGACATTATGTTTGGAATGATTTGGTGAGAATAGCACCACGTTGCTATAAGATATGAAACCAAATAGGATCTTAGGCTTAGACATGGGGACATGTTGAATCTTACAGGGGGAGAGAGTATCTATTCCAACCTTTTCTATGGTATGCAAGTAGGTTATGTGATGCTTAAATATTTCACATGTTTCTTTTATAAATCCTTTTAGTGAATTTTCCTATGTTGGCAAACCTATAAGAAAAATAGGGTTATTGAAGATTCATATCAATAATTTGGACCTAGTATTTTTATCAAGTACCATGTGGGTAGTCATAACCTATTGTTGTTTTCTTTTTCTTAAGGTGCTTAATGGGATTTTTTTCTCTATTGTACTTTGTTATTGGACTAGATCAACCCAATAACCTTGCACAATTGTCTTATAGGACTAAGATTCTATTTGTACATTGATTTTGATATATGAAAAGAGGATATTGATGTAGTCCGAAATGCATGAATAGCATCTTGGAATGTATGTTGAATTTATAATTTATACTTTTATAAATTATGACCACATAGTATTGGACATGTATAGTAATTATTGTGTGATCACATTGTAATAATTTAATAATTTAAAGGAGTTACATGAGAGAGTAAAATGATAAAGTTGAAGGATAAAAGGTTAAATACATGAACTATAATTATCTTGTATAATTTTTTTTATAGCTCTCATCATAATTTTGATTGGAAATGTGATTTTATTAAAATTACTTGTGAATTTAAAATAAATTAAAAAAAGGATGATCTATGATAAAGTATAGAACAAAATAGATACATTATGAAGAATACAAATATTCAATTATTGATCATGTGTTTCTTTGAGTTGTGATGCAGATGCATCTTGTGCTATTGAGGACAATAGTTAATTTACAGGGGGAGAATTATTATGTGACTTTTTTCCCAAGAGAAGAGAAAGTTATGAAATAACCCTTTTATAATTAAAAAGGGAGACATAAAAATAAAGGATATTATGATCTTTTGGTTAAAAGAGATATTAATAAAGAATATGTATAAATACCTTTTAAAAAGGGGGAATAATAATAATTTATTTAAATAATTATTAGAGGCAACCCTTGTGAAAGGGTGTGATGGTTTGGAAACTATCCCCTAAGGCTTATATAAGCATTTATGTGAGACTTAGAAAGGAATTGAAGCATGAAGAACATTCAAGGAAGAAGGAAGTGGTTAATGAGCTATGGACATGAAGGAGAAGGGGGCACATCCATAGTGTGTTTCCAACTTGGGGTACAAGAGGGTGCACTCAAGACAGTCCTGGCCAGGGCTTGGTTTACATGTTGAGTAATTACTCTAGAGCATGTTGTATACATGTTGAGTAATTACTTTGGATCATGTTGTGCATGGTGTTGAGCATTGTTCCGGTGGAACCATCACTTGTCTAGAGCGACGAAGTCTGCTTATCTATCCCAAACTGCTCCATGGTAAGAGCTAGTACCACTAACATCTTCCTAGGATGAGAGTGGCTTTTTCAAGTGTTATTATTCAGATAAGTATTAAAACCATTGATTCTAAATTATATTAAAAATAGTATATATATGATTTTGGTGTTAATGTATATGAATTATATGGATGTGTATATAATTTATCATGTTAACTATCTATTTTGGACTTTATTAATAAACTATCAGGTCTATTATCTCTTGCATTGGTTATTCACATCCATTTTAATAATATTGTAGCTCTTAAGTTTATTCTAATATTTAATCCACTAAATCCACTATTAACACTTAAATAACTAATGGAGAAAAGTGGCATCACACTTCCCACCTAAAATCCTCATTTTCATTACTAAGTGCAATTTGAAATTAAAAATTAATAATGAGGGATGGGTGACCTTGATTCCATTATGAGGTTTTTTGAGGTTCTTCCTGCCCAAATATACCCATAGGAGATCTATGATTCATTTTGAAGTTGCTATAAATTTGGAATGGCCCCATATGTAGAATACATGAGTTTGGTGACATCTCACATGTTTGGTGCTAATTTCCTATCTTTCCTCAAGATATATAGGTTTTTGGGTTCTAGAGGCAATACATATTACTTTTTAGATCATTTAATGGGCTGGTTGTTGGTCATTTACTACAGAAGAATCCACACAAGTGCTTGAGCAATCCAAGGTTTCAATCCATGCCAGTCTTAACTAGTTTTGAAGGAAATAATTATATGAAATTAGTAAGGGTTTCATATTTTCAAGTAATTTATGTAACAGGGTGTCACCATGATAGTTTATATAATTCCAAAAGAGTCTTTTTATTACAACTAGGGTTTCTTCTTTTCCACTTTTCTTGTAGAGTGTAATATTGATTTTGATGAATGTGACATAATTCTAAGGCATATGAAATTTTAATAATGATCTTTCTTGGTATTATACATGGATAAATGCAATTCTATGATTGATTATTAAGAATTCACTATTCTTATTTCACTTATTTGATGCACATAAATTGCTAAAGCAATAATCTTTCTAGTTTCAGTTGATTTCCTTGCAATGATTTGTGACTTTGATTCTTAATAGATAGGCACCAATCTTGGTAGTTGGTGCTGCAATCATCCATACTTTAAAGAATAAATTATTTACCACTTTTTTAGTAGTAGAAATAGATTTTTATAGTTCATGATCTTATAGAAGTTAACCAAGGAAACACCACTTGTGAAACAATCAATTTACTTAGCCTTGTTGATCATGTCAATTTTCCTACATGTTGTACTCTTTTAATGATGACCCTATAAACTATATAAGAGATGATTGAGAAGTTAGTTTTAACCTACTGACACCCTTTAGGTGTTGGACTAATATTGGATAAAACTATAATAGTCTATCTTTTCTTACTTTTTAGCATTTTCAATATTGTTTAAGATAACTCTAGGAATACCTTCTTGGGTCTAAGCTGAGCCCAAAGTGTAGAGGATAATATCCACTCTTGTTAATTGGACTTAAACCCTTCTTAGTTTATTGATGAACCTAGTTTTACCTTGTAAGGAGAAAACAAATTCTAGGGATTTGGAGTAGTGTTTTTGGGACCAAATAGATTGGTGTCATTAAAAGGGATGTATTTAAATAACATGTTCTGTTGAGAACCTTGATAATTTGATAATGTTGTGGAAATAGATAGTTTACATAGGAGTTGTGGTTACAACAGTCCTAGTTCAAAAGATGGAAAAGTTATCCCTTTTATTTAAGGGGTGGCAAAAGATAAAACTAAATATATTTATTAAATGGTATCCCCAATTATCCAACCTTATGCCCAATTATATAAGAGGAACATACCCAAATTCCAAGGAAATAATGCAATAACAAGGGAAGAACACTTGATTTCTTTCATCAACATCACCGTGGATGAATATGAAATAGAGGATGAGGATGTGATGATGAATTTATTAGTAGAATATTTGAAGGAAAGTGTCAGAGAGTGATAAAAAAGTATCCTTGATAGTAGTATCAACTCTTGGGGGGAGTTCATGGAAGTATTTAGGTTCTAGTATAGGGATAAGATTAATCCTAGTTTGCAATATATGAACTAATAATTGTTAAAAATGGGATCAACAAAATAATGGTGGATTTCAACAAAAAAAATATCACTACAATGAGAAAGTCACCACCTCACCTTAAGACAAATAAATTAGTGTGTGTTGTTCTTTATTGTGGAGTATTTGATTAAAAAATAGGGTATTGTCTACAAGACTAAAATCCACAAACAATCAAAGATTCATATGATACAAAAATTAACATTGAAAGAAGCATGAGGGTATTTAGAAAGAATATCAAGAGGTCAAAAATAAAGTTATCACAACTAGATAGGGTATCTCTAAGAAAACGTATTTTAGCTAAAAACACGTTGTACAAGTTTATGGGGGATATGAAGGATCTAGCATACAAAGTAGCTCAAAATGAGAAGGGGTTTCCACCTCAAGGTGCAAAAAATCATTTCATTGAGGTAGAAAGAGTACATAATAATCCTTATAGTAGTGATTATTCCAAAATACCACAATAGAATGATAAAGAAAAAATACAAGTAGGTTTCATACTTGATAAGAAAAGCAAACACCAAACCCATTAAGGAAGAATCATGTGAATTTTCAAGAGGTCGCTTTGTGGTGTAAGTCTTGTTTCCTTTGCCATGATCCACCAAATTGTGTAGTTTCTCTTTCAATGAACATGGATGAAGAATTTCTTAATTATGGAGGAATTAAATAATATGAAGATATCATTAATTAGATTGATAATATTGAGAACAAGCCAATATATTATAGAATTTTGAAGTTAGTTCTATAATAAATGACCAAATATTTTGATATGAGTGCAAGGATGATCCAAATCAATGTTAATTACCAACTCATAATTTTGAGAATCTAATAGAGGTTATAAGGAAAAGATACAAGAGGGAAATACCCTTGGATGAAAACATTGAACCCTCATTGATGCTAAAGCAATACAGGTTCATAATGGTTGCTAGCTATGAAATAAACATATTCTAATTTAAAGGAAACTAGTTGGAAAAACAACTATAGTTGCTTTAAAGGTTGACAATGATAAGAAAAACGTGGGAGTTAAATTTTAAAGTAGTATCTCAACCAAGAATATATTGAAAATAAGAACCTGATACTATAGCAAAGCACAGGGTCATCCATTACAAACAAACACCATGGTTGCTTCAAAAGCTAATATTATGAATGATAAGGTTAAGATTGATCAAATGGTGGGTTTACAAGAATAATTTGGAAGCAAGGAGGTGAAAATGGAACCAAAATGTAAATCTATATTGTCCCATCTAATGTATTCATGCATTATATTATTGATGCAAATGATGCTTCCATTTCATATGATACACCTCTCTCAACTTCTAATCCAATTAACATAGCACATGTTTTAAGCTAAGTTATTATATCAATGCCATTAAGTGAGGCACTTAGAATTCTATATTATAGAAATATAGCTTTATCTTTTATTTCTTATGGTGGTGTTCAATGTTAGCCTATTGCTGTTCCAAATAATGTAAAAAAATTAAGAGGAAGGGAAGACCATAGAGGTGTACTTGGGGGATTTCATTGTTAATCAACCAACTAATTTTTGACCTAGTATATACCACTTTGATGATAAATGGTTGGTTGCTACATAATTATATGCTAGAATTTAGAGCCTCTAGCGATGTAATGGTTGGTCTACAAGTGTGAATTTCCTATGGAAAATATTTTTCCATGGACTCAAGAGAAGTGAATATCATTGGGGTTGTGAATAATGTAGAGGTTCAACTTTATGTATACTTGGAAAGTAGGCAAGAAATATAAAAAATAGATCTCTCTTATACCATTATTCCTCTTGAAATATTTTTTTTTAATGTCAGTACCAATCATCTCATTGGTTATTGTGATTAACTTGAAGATGAAAAGTTCTCTCCTACTCTTTTTAATTCTGATATTTTTTTTATAAAAGCTCTTTGGACTGTATTTTTTTATGGAGCATGTTCAAATATTCTTTGGGACCAAGGGGTTCTAGTTTCACCAAGTGGTGAATTTTCTAGGTTCTCTTTCAAGTTATCATTCTGATTGAAAAATAATATTGGTGCATATTATTGCTCATAAACACAAAATTAGGTGCTTGACAGTTTGTGAAGACTCATAGTTGATAGTGCAATAGGTAACGAATGCTTATGCAATTAAGGATACACAATTGAAAACATATAGAGATGAAAAGTTTTCTCCTACTCTTTTTAATTTTGATATTTTTTTATAAAAGCTCTTTGGACTATATTTTTTGATGGAGCATGCTTAGAGATTCTTTGGGACCAAGGGTTATTCTACTTTCACCAAGTGGTGAATTTTCTAGGTTCTCTTTCAAGTTATCATTCCAATTGAAAAATAATATTGGTGCATATTATTGCTCATAAACATAAAATTAGGTGCTTGACAATTTGTGGAGACTCATAGTTGATAGTGTAGCAGGTAAGGAATGTTTATGCAACCAAGGATACAAGGTTGAAAACATATAAGAATGTTTTTGGGACAACATGGAATTATTCAATGTAATTGGAATTGAATGGTTCTACATAAATAAGAATATATAGAGGTTTATGTTCTTGTAGTTGTGGATTTTAAGTATAATGTAAAACCTTTTTCTCACATGTATCATTGTAGTATCAAAGTCCTCACAAGGCCTACCATAGTAGGCAAAAATTGTAATAGGTTCCCAAATTGTATGGAAAAGTTCAATAGTTAGTTGATTGATTAGAAACCTATGGTCGAAGGTTGATTGATTAGAAACCTATGGTCGAAGTTAAAGATGGAAAATAAACATTATTTGGAAATGAGATAGTGCAACTAAAGATAAACACTTTTCCCAAAGGGATTTTTGCATTGGAAACAATTTTTGGTAGTGAGGATTATTGTAGGAACAAGAGAAAATATATTCAAGAAGATGATGTTGAAGGTGTGAGTGACCCTAGGTACATAGGAAAAACTAAAAATGATTTACATAGGAAAGAAAGTGAAGCTTTTAATAAAATAGATGTTAATAACAACATTGAGAAAGTTTATGAAGTTTTTTGCATGGTATTATGACAAACTTAAGCCTTCAATATACCATTCTCCTCCAAGCAAAAGTAAAACATTTTAAACAAAATAAAATACCTATTAACCTAACCCTTGCTCCACAAATGTAAAATAAATCAATGGAATTGAAAGAGGGAGGCATCATTCAAAAATAAAATCTTAGTAGGAGAATCACACTTTATATATAATAAAGTGAAAAAAATGTATGACTATAGTTGTAGTATTGCTGAGATTTCTGGCTTGAAATTGTGTGATTTTTAGCATCAACATTTCAGATCAAACTCCATGATCCATCATCGGGATAATGGAGTAAGACAAAAAGAGTGAGAAGGATTGTAGCAAGACTTGGTTAGATAAATAGGTGAGAGGTTGGGGGAGATACAAAACTATAAAAATATAAAATATACAAGAATATAAAGGTGAAAAAAGAAAAGTAAACTTATAAAGACCAAATTATCTTTTATCTTTTTTATTTTTTAGTTGCTTATTTTCTTTTTTAAGGTTACTTTTTATTTTTCTCTCAATGTTTTCAAAGAAGCCTAATAAAATAGACCAAGCAAAACTAAGAAACAATATTAAATATTAAACTTAATATTTTAATTTATTTCATTAAATTGATTTCTCTTAAAAAGCTACTTCTTGAGAAGCATTAATTTATTAATATCAAATAATATGTATTATTTGATATTAACAAATATGTATTTAGTATTAATCTTTAATTTTATTTTATTAAAAAGCTACTTCTTAAATTTATTAATAAATATATTAATGAGAAGAATTAATTTATTAATATCAAATAATATGTATTATTAACCTTACTTAAAGACTAGAAGAATATTTATTAACTTAAAAGAATAAAAAGTTAATATATGTTTTTGATATAAAAAACAGCAAAAACAAGGGTGTTGTCCCATCACAACAAGGCAACCAATGCCATCCAACAAACACATTAACATATGCTATATATGTATGTTTTCCTAATGAATTAGTAACTTTAAAAGAAAAAGAAAATAAAAATAAAAATTAATCCTTCTTTACACCAAAAAAAAATGATATTTAAATTTGTGTCACTTTCCACAATACAAACTCTAATAAGACAATCCATTTCAAACGATACAAAGATAAATTTCTATTAAAAAAATAAAATAAAAATTTCACATTCAAATCAAAATAATCTATTTTAAAAATAATTTAATAAAATAATCCACATAATTTAAAACAAATAATCTCCACTTTAAAAGAAGTCCACTTAAATTTTGTTATAAACTAATCCACCAAATACTAGTACAAAAATTGATTCTAAATTAATAATCCACATTGAAGTGCCCTACAAAAATAGTCCATTTTATAATTATAACATTCAAAATAGCTTAATCCAAAATCCACTAAACCTCTTAAATAAAACAGTCCACCAATATATATTGATACAAAAGATTAATTCAAAATTTGAAAAATATTTAATAAAATAGTGCACAAACTTTTTAAATAGAATAGTCCACCAAAATAAAATAATCAGCCAATACTAGTACAAAAATTGATTCAAAATTAATAATCTACATTAAAGTGCCCTATAAAATTATAACAATTAATTCTAAACAACCTAATCCAAAATCCACTAAATCTTTTAAATAAAAAATAGTCCACCAAATATTGGTTAAAAAAATAATTCAAATGGAGAAACAATCCACTTTATAAATCTTCTATAATTTTCTAAATATAAAAATTAATTCAAAACAGTCTAATTAAAAATCCACTAAATCTTTTAAAGAAAATAGTCCACCAATATATTGATTTTAATAAAAAATTCCACAACAATTAATTGAAAAAGTATTACAATGAAACAATCCAATTTATAGAAAGATTAAGTGTCCACTTTAAAATCAAGGCACTTCAAAAATACAATAATTATTTTAAATTTATAAAATATTCTAATAATAGTCCATTATAGAAAGTACAATTAAAGATTAATAGTCCACTTTTAAAAAGTACAATTAAACATCTACCTAAATTAGAGGTTACTCCAATTTTGTTCAAACTTTTAAAATATTCTTGAAGATAAAGATTATAGAAAATACAATGAATTATTATAGCTATAATTTTTTCTAATTTTTATACAACAATGCTAAGTACAATTAAAATATATTTTATTTGATAGAATTAAAGTGTCTAGATATTCTTAGTAAAAAGACTTAAATATCCACTAATTTGACCAAGTTCTATCTAAAAGTGCCTTTGTTTTGACCCAAGTTCAAAATCTAAGTTGTGGGAGGGAGGAATCAAAGATTAAAGTAAAATTAGTTTTAAATATAAAAATTTAAAGATCATTAAAAAAAATTGATAAATTGTTGTTCATCAATTTCTAACATTAAAATATCTTTAGTAAAGTTTGTAGCAATAAAGTAAGCTAAGGGAACAGATTTGTGAAGTGAAAGGAATGGGTATATGTCCTTTTTCCTTACTGTTTATTTGGTAATATTTTTTATAGGTTTCACAGTCTTAAAATTTAAGAATGACAAAAACCACGGATGGATTGATAGACCCTTGACCTGTCTAGCACAAACAAGATTTCCTAAAGAACAACAATAAATTCACGCAATAAGACACCTCCAAACTCTTAATGAAACTAAATAAAAGTTTGTTAGGGACTAGCTGAAAATGAAAGAAATAGAAAAATCAACTCTTGTAATAAATAGCATTGTATTGTTCCAATTATTACAAAAGTATGAAAAATCAAGAGAAATGGTTCAAATCTCTATGCTTTGAATGGTAGATTTATATAAAACACACTAACATGGTAAACCAATAAAACAGGGATTAGGCTGTAGAAAAAATACACTTACCCTCCAAAAAGAACCTTCACACATATCTCCTAACAAAGCTATGGTGAGAGCTTTCTTTCCATAAAGAGGTGAGCTTTAGAAGAGAATATGAGGGTACTTCTTGTGAAATAATCAGTAAGCATATCTATAAAATAAATCTATTTGAAAAATTCAATTGTACAAATTGTATACAACTATTAATCTTGAATGACTTTGTTTTTATAAATAGAAACTTCAGTAAATGTCTTCCTCTAAAAAATGAAAAGCAAGATAATATTATCATGGATTTCAAAAATATGAAAAACAAAAATAATGAATGACTTAAATTAAATAAAGGCTACACAGAAAATAGAGCACCAACAAAAGTAAATGATCTTGTTACATGGTTAGCCAATTGGTAGGAATAATCTGTATCTTGAATGAAGGACAAATTTAATCCTAAGCTAAGAAAATTAATGGAACATATTTGTTTAAATGATGTTGGTTGTGTTGTAACCTCTTCACCCATCAATAAAAAATGGAAGGATGGAGAATGATAGGAAGACACACCTAATAAGGCCCTTGAGGTGGGAGTGGGCCCCGCCCTTGATTTAGCACACATTCTAGTTGGGTGACTATTTATTTACATGTTGGATTGCATTATCTTTCAAAATGCATGCCAGATAAAACATAAAATTGTATAAAATTATTTTTTATCATAACATAAATTAATTGAAAATATAAAAAAATTCTTAACATTTAAAACCCTGCACATAAATGACATACAAAATAAAATATTATGTATTTGTTTTGAGTTTAAATAGCTTCTTTATCATAGATTTTTCACAAAAAATTACAATTTTTTTTTCTCTACAAAAAATAGAGTCAATCTTTTAAGAACTACAAAATAACACTACTTATCAGCTATCCTTATTCCATACTAAGACAGTGGAGAAATTTTGTCTTGAGCCATGCATAGGAGGTGGTCCATACCAAAGGACAGAGATCCCTACAACAAGGTAGAGGAAAAACAAAACGAAATAGAGGAATACATCAAATATATTAAATGTTCAAGTAAACATACTATGACATAAAGAGCTGCAAATGACATAAATAGCTGCAAATGAAAACAGAACAACAAAACAGAAGTATGATAGTGGTAGCTGGATCATCCCCGTTGCTAGTAATTGACAGTAAGAATGGTGAATGTCTACACTAAAGATGCTGACACCAGGATTATCCAAATGAACAATCATTTCTGAAGTCCATTAAGCTGTAAGATGTTGCTTGATAAAACAATCTGATAAAACAATAGTCACCTGAGAAAACACTATTATTACTATTAATATTTATCTCCTTGCCCCAAAAAGTTTTACACCTCATAAAATAATACAAATAATTCGTCCTGTCTAAACCATCAAAGGTTCCAAGAATGCTTTTCTAATGGTAGATTTGGAAATCCCAAGCCATAGTCACCTGCTAGGCTGCCATCACGTTCTTGCTATGCAGTGTATAATACTAAGGAAAAGAGAGGTGGTAAAATGTCAATTGGGAAAGAAAGAAGGGCAACATATGGTAGGCACATGGATTAAGCAAGAGGAATCTGGCTAGCAATACAAAGTGGCAATAAACATGGAAGCTTAGTAAATGAGGTTTTACTGGGTATAGCTATGATTTCTTCACCTATAAGTTTATTTGTACCTGCATTAACGGTAGCATAAAAATAGAACCCTGTCAATGCCTTAATCTCATTTTCACTTGTTCCTATTGGTAACAAAATAAACTAGATGGAAACCCTTCCAAATTAAACCAGATAGAGAAATCTGGAAACATAATATGATATTAGCATAAGACCTTAGACTCATGTATACCCTGTAAACTCATACTTGTGAATCATCCTTAAAATTTTACATTGTTGATATTCTTAAATTGTATGTGACCTCTCTGGTGGCTCATTCTTCTATCTGTCACATAACACCCTTCGTAAAAGAAAAAAATGGTGAATGCAACCTACGATTTCATTAATAAACAAGCACAAAATGATTATTGAAGGAAAAACAAAAGAAACAGTTACTTCAACTTGCACACTTTCCCACCCCTTCCTTCAATCAAACAACTACTATGAGAAATCTAAAGCATGTTGTAGTTAACACCATGGATTCTCAGTCTTCCTGTAAAAAACCAACATATACCATACAAAGACCACGCCCTCAGAGGATGAATAGCAGGAAATATATAAAGAAACAAAAATTTGTGGCCTCTACCTATTCCGCTCTGTAGGTAGATAAATCTGCAAAATCAAAACAAGTAATGCTCCCTCTACAATAATCTTTAGACTCAAATAAAATGCAAAAAAAACATAGCGATAGTGAGTGAAGATTGCCGCATCTGATAGGTTGGGTTGGGTCTGAATATTCTATAAACTAAGGTGGAAAATTAAAAGGAAATTTCTAAATAAAAAATGGAGAGAGCTTCAAAGTACTCTATAATTTTACAAGACTAAGAAAACCAAAATCAACATATCTGCAAAGTGGGAGAAATTTCATGTAGGAATTTGTAAATTACTAATCTAAAAGATCTGACAGCACACAAAAGAAAATTTAAACAATAAAATTTTAAATCATACTTACCTACTTGTGAGATACTTCCTGCACTATTATTCTTATTGGATTCCACAGCTTTACTTCGAATTTCTTTACACTACCCACAGGTTTCCTTCCAAACTTTACTTCAATATTCTTAACACTAATCACAACAAACATTTAAACAGAGCACAGTCATTCCAAATTCAATCCAAAACCAAAGAAAAACACGGTAAAAAATACAAAATCCAAAAAAAAGAAAAGAAAAATCTCAAATCGAGAAACAAAGGAACAAAATGAAAAAAACACCAATTTGAAAACAAGAAATGATATTAACTAGAAAACCAATGGAGTACTACTGTCATATTAGGTATTTATAGAGTAGGCCATGCCACTGTAGTCCGTTTCTCAACGGCTAATTCCAGCTGTCTTCTACGCTCCATTCAGGTGTTAGAAATAAAGCAGATAATTTATCCCGTACGAGGAAGAAAAACTGCAAGTTTTTTTTGTCTCTTGAATTAGGAATTTAGCTAAGTCTTTTTTTGTTATACGCTTTGTTTTAAATCAGTTTTTCTCTAGCTTTTATTAGTTTTTTTCTTCTCATCGTATTTATAGAGTAGGCCATGCCACTGTATCCGTTTCTCAACGGCTAATTCCAGCTGTCTTCTACGCTCCATTCAGGCTGACTCATACATATCCTCCCCTTCCACTGTCACATACTTATCTAATGCCAAAAATATGTATACAATTTTTCAAATATATGGAATTTTTTAGTGGGCAATCCAACGGACGTTGTGATCGACTATTTCAATGTTTAGATTAAATATTTTTCATAGAATGATTGTATCAAAGATTTTAAAAGAAAGTGTATGGATAGATGGTGTAACGGTAAGTTGTTCTATTTATGAAATTTTAAGTGTTGGTTTTAAGTTCTATTAGGGATGGAGATGTCAACGAAGTCTATTATTTGTGATCATGTCATATAGGCTTGATTGAAACTCAAAATCTTTGAAAAATACTTAGAAAATTATTCAAAGAAAAAAATTAATAGTTGAGAATACTTAGGATCATGAGTTTGAGTGTCTTTCTAAAAACTTCATTAGCTTGTAAATAGATGAGAGAAAAATTTCTATGAAATTAGATCATCTCTAGTTTGAAGAGTTAAAAGTGATTTGAAAAATACTTATCTATTGTCTTATTAGCTACTATTTTTGTTGTTTCTTGTTATTGATTGTTATCTTATTACTATAATATCTACTTAACGATTGCTTTGGTTCATATAATGTCAAATCTCCTCATTTATGCATAACCTTAAAATTGTGTCATCTTTTCTATGAAATGAAACAACAAATGTATTATTTGACGTCATTGTACAACTATGGCCCATTCGTATGTTCACATATTTTAGTTTAATATATTACTATTTTATGATGAGAACTCATTTGACCACATATGAAAATACTTTGAACCAATAAGCTAGTGATGCCTTGTACCTAGTAGATTCAAAAGTTAAAACTTCGTAATGATCAACTAAGCATAAGGAGATAATAGATGGACATTAGTGTCTAGTAATAGCTCAACCAATGCACCAAGGTTCACCAAAAGTTGATGCATAGATTCTTAATGCTTAATGGTATTTAAAATACATTAGCACTAAATAAAATTTAGTTGGTTCCACACTTATGTCATTAATGAGCACTTGCAACAATTTAATATGTTGTTTAACAATGCAAGCCCAAATAATCACATATTCAGATACCTCGATTGAGTAAGATAGCCATACCTTGAACTGAGTGGGTTTGAAATTTTGACCTTCAACTTGAACTACTAGGATAAGACAATCTATCCAATATCCACTAGATATCCTAAACATAAAATCATAAATATTTCAAACATGAGAACTTGAGTTCTTGAAATTAATGTTTATTAAAGTCTACTCCATAAAAATAATCAAAACATTCCATAAGTGAAGTTTGAAACTTCCAAATAATTTAGAAACTTAAGTCATTTGAGAATTGAGAGACTAGACCAACTCAAGTTTCACATGTGTCAAGTATTGATTACAATGATTAAAGTTTGATACACTTTAAAGAATTGAATGTTTAGCCTTGAGCCTTCAGTCTATCACATCCCTATAGAAGACCATCATGTGGATGTGTGTGGTCAAAGAAACAATATAAAAGTAAAAAACATAATGAGTGAAAACTAGACAAAGGACCTAGCAGGAAGGAGACAACCAACATTAAATAAGAGTTGTGTAGAGGGGTGTGGGTCAAAAGGAAGGGCGTCTATGTGATTATGAAGCCATGACATCCCTTCTTTTGAAGGTCACATGGAAGGATATGCACTTGAGCTGCCTTAAAACCCCCACAACTCCAAAATCTATTAAAGAATAAACGTGACAAAGAGGGTGTGGAAAGAAGCGATTGCAGGTGTGGTGGGTTTGGACATGAAATAACCTGAAAAATGCAAGGAGGAGATGTAAGAAAAAAGGAGAAGAAAGGATGAAGGAATTTCATCTAAGGGGGTGGAAATGAAGAAATGTGGTCTCTTGGACTACAATAGTTGCAGGTTATGCATGAAATAGATTTGTTGAAAGGGCTTCAGACACTTTCAAGAAAACTCAATGGGTAGGCATAATGCTAGACTCCATAATATTTGTTTGCGTCTTCCCTACTTGTGCCTAAACGAGAGATTTCGTTCTGCTCTCACCAATAGTACTTAAATTAGAGGACTTTGGTCAAACATAGAGATAATGTGAGTATTTTCGAACGATGAGGGAAAGAGGACAATAGTATAGGAAGGAGATGTTGTACCTTGCACACCAAAGAGGTAGATTATTTTTTATAGGCGCAAAGCTTGTGCAATTGGTCTATAACACCATGAAGGATGCACAATTATGACATTATATTCATCCCTTAATCATTTCAACATAATCTACTTTGTTTCCTAGGAAAATATTTTGAAATATGTAATGCCTCGCCACACAAAGGTTCCCAAAGGACACTAAAACATCTAACATTTATGAAACAATTTTTTTTTTAAGGGTATGTGCAGGATCATGGTGGGCCAAAAAGTGGCAATGAGGAAAAAAACACGTCTTTCATCGACCCAAAAACGCGAAAATACCGTGTTGAATTTTTTTAGGCTTGGGTGTCAGTACACACCACCAAAGCAAACACCAATCCTAGTTTTCCAAATCGGATATCCAATTTGTAAAAAACATATATATACAAAATCTGTCGTTGTTTTAAAATCATTTGACAGTCAACAACCCACAGGCGCACAATGAGGAGGTTCTTCGAGTAACGGATATCCGATTTCGCCAATATCCGATTTGAAAAGGTTAGATTTTAGACTTTTATTTGCTTTGATTCAATTTTGAATTAGATTTGGATAATTTCAATTAGTTTTTTGTGGATTTTTTTTAAAAAAATAGGGTTTTTGATTGAATTTTTATGAAAAAATTGAGTTTAGAATGGATTTTGATATGAATGTTTTTTGTGGATTTTTTTCAAAATAGGGTTTTTGATTGAATTTTTATGAAAAATTTGAATTTAGAATGGATTTTGATAAAAAAATGAATGTTTTTTGTGGATTTTTTTTCAAAATAGGGTTTTTGATTGAATTTTTATGAAACAATTGAGTTTAGAATGGATTTTGATAAAAAAATAAATTTTTTTTATGGATTTTGATTTAAAAATAGTGTTGCTTATGTATTTTTATTAAAAATTAGATAATTTTATAGATTTTTTGTTAAAAAGTAGGGTTTTTTTGGATTTTTTTTAAAAACTAGGGTATTTTTATAATATTTTCATTTATATTGTCTAATTTTAATTAGATTAATTATTTTTTAACTTTAATCAGGCATTATGGCTACTGAGAATGAGAATGCACAAATTCCAGCAGTTGAGAATGAAAATCCACCAACTGAGAATCAAAATGCAGAAATGCCAAATACTCCACCACCTCCGTAGCCATCAATTGAAGACTTAATTCATGAAAAATTGGAGCAATTGAGGGGAATTTGTGATGTTTATAAGAAAATACCTCGATTATCCCGTATGTCAACCACATTGACATGAATAATTACAAATGTAGAAACCCTCTCCACCCAACATAATGCCTTTCATTCGTGGCGAGAAACCATGAGGGAATATTATGCATGTGGATTGTCTTATGATGATGTGAAAAATCTCCAAATAACAAAAGCCCAAATAGCCTCTTTATTTATTAGCCCTAGCACTGGTTTGCCAGTTAATGTTAACAAACCAAAACTTTCTATAAAATGGTGCACGCATAGGGGCATAGTAGATAAATTTTGGGATCGTTGGTGTATGGTTTTTGATAAACCACCCAACAATAATCTTGATGTACCTTTTTACTTTATTAAAAAATTATACGCTAAGTTTTTGTTAGGGCATCATGTCAATTACTTTGATATTAAACCCTTCTAAGGCGTTGGTGGAGGTATGCCCCAGGATAGGCCAAGGGCAATTAGAGTAGTTAGACGCCCACATGTTCCCCATCCTCCCCTTCCTCCACCATCTCGGTACAACATCCGGATATGGAGGGATGCAACCACACAAACTATCCCCAGGCATTTCACTCTTTTGCTGAGGTGGATGCTGTTTCCCATTAGCTTCTTTGGTAGTTCAACCACATTCTAGTGATGTTGGCGATGATGGATCCCGGTGTTGTTGCGTAAATCTCACCGAGGTCAAATATTTGTGTGCCACATATTTGCAATATATTATTATTATATATATGCTTGGATCCCTGTGTCTGGTCTGCTAACGTATTAGACACTTACGATTATGACATCCGAGGTTTGGAGATTATAGCATATCACATGTAGGGGAGTGGAGCACACCCTACAGAGTCCTCTCCTACTAGAGAGGTGGACATTGGAGTAGTTAAACAGGTAACATTTAAGGTGTAAATTCATAACTTGCATTTTAAAAAAAATGAATATTAATAAGAGATAGTACATCAAGTACTAATATTTATTTATATGGTCTATTTAATAGTTAATGTCTGAGGAGGAGCTCACACAGGTGACTGATAGCACCCTTAGGGCCATTTCATTTGGCCTCGACAAGCACATAGTATGTATTTTCGCACTCACTCATTTACATTTTTTTACTGTATACTTGCTTGTCATTTGAATTGTCATTAATGAAATTATATATTAACTTATATGTTTATCTTATTCTCTGCTTGTAGGAAACACGGGTCGTCGAGGTCGCGGCGGCTCTGAGAAACTATGGAGGCACAATTTTAGATATGAAAGGTGAACTCCAAATTTGATTGAATTAAGATTTTTTAAGATCTTTTATTGATTATGCATACATTGACATAGATTGGACATATGTACTTGTCATTTTTATGTATAGGCGGTTGTGAGCTACACATCATTGTTGATAAGTGTCACAACACCTAAAGGAGTAGGTATTCGAACACCTAAAGGAGGAGGTGTTGAAACACCTCAAGGAGGAGGTGTTGAAACACCTAAAGGAGATACAAAAAAGATCAACCTAAAGAGGTATGTGTTTATTTTATTTTGTGCTTGGTAAATATGTTCTTATTACTGACAATTCTATGCTAACTTGGATCAATTTCATGTTTTTGTTCACATATAGATTGACATTACAAAGTTGGTTTGTTGGTTCTTTGTGAGGGGTATATTCTAGGACTCCTGACCCTTGAAAGAGACGTATATTTCAGGTAATCAAGATTTCAATTTTAGATTTCAATTATAATTCAATGTGTATTGATTTTTTATGTTAATTATTCAATTTTAAATTATATAGTATAACTAATCTCAATTGTGGTTTGACTTTTTCTTGTAGCTACCTTGAGCCAATGTGGAAGGTGCTTCAAAGGAGGGAGGCTCCATTTTGATCCACCCCGGTAGTTTAGGATGGGATAGACATGTTGGCATGTAAATTTTGAATAGAAATTGAGATGGCATATGCCACATTTTGTAAAACTTTGTTTGAGTTGGCATTGATACCATTTTTGTATATGGAGATACACTCAAGATTATTGGATAATTTGATATATAGAAGTTGACAATCGAAATTTAATTTCCTCCTCATGTGCATGATTAAACTCTTTGAAAATTTATTTAGTCAAGTGAGCAATGGTTAAATATCAATGTACAACATAAAAGAATGGTTAAATATTATGTAGTTTATATTCATATTGCTGATTACATTACATTGCACATTTCAAACTCAAGCATTGCTTCACATTGCATAAGTAACAACTAGATCTTTGATAGATGAAAATTTCAATAACAATATAGTTTTACAAAGTCCAACCAAAGCGGTTAATGCAATTGCGCCACATTACATAACTAATAACTAGGAGCGACTATCAATTGCATTAGCTTGTCCTTGGAATTCTATGAGACCACATTTCTTTGAGGAAACTTGGCACAAAACTCACAAAAATGAAAAGAAAGCACTCAAACAAACTTTAAAGGGGTCTCAGGCTTGCTGCCCCCTCATTCCAAACACTATGCAGCCATTTACTTGCAGTGTAGGGGCCAAACAATGGAGAAAACATGTAAAAATTATATATATATATAACCTAGAAGCATGAATTATGATTAGAATATCACATAACATCATATAAACAAAAAAACCACTATAAAATTGAATGTCATTTAAAACATGCATGATAAATATTCATCGTTGAAACTTGAATTGTGGTAGCTTGATAGACACAGTCGATTGATGCCAGGGTTCAATTTGTATGTGTGATAGGTCGAATGTAAGCGTTAGAAAACGAGCAACAAATAAAAGAGTGCAAATAAACACCAAAACAACCTACACCTCAAGATTAGCCTAAGTTGGAAACAACACAAGATAAAAGCAACAAATGGAACATTATACCTTGTCTTGAATCGATCCTTTGGTTGGCCCTTCGATCTTTGATGTGTATGCTCCTTGGATGGCACAAGATGCAAGCTAAATGATGTTGTGAGGATGAGTGCAAGTGGATGAAAACATGAAAATGACTAAGTGTAGATTGAGAAATAAAATTGCAAAAGTTTGGCTAGAAAAATGATCTCCCCCAAAATGAGAGAAAAGAGGGGGTATTTATAGGAATTTTGAGAATTCCTAGAAGAGATGGATGGCCAAGATTGAGCCACCAAATATCAAGATGTAGGGCTAAGGTGAGTTGAGAACTCACAAGCCCTCATATCCTGACATGTGGCATGTGATATAGCCCTAAAAGGTAAAGTGGACATGAGGTGGAAGGAGAAGTACATGACATGGA
>VDFB02389814.1:0-68983 GCA_007258455.2 Sequoia sempervirens
AATATTACTCTACTCTATATAACTGATGAGTAAGGTTGACACCATCAAATTTCAAAAATTCCAATATAGGTAGATGGTGTGGCTTTCTAAGATTCTATGAGTTGGAAAAATATTTTTGTCAATGTGAGAGTTATGTCCCATATATAAATACATATTGTGTTGGATATGTGTGTTGATGGTGTTATATTTGACATTAAGGGTGCCCAACTTATAGTAAAGTTCATATAAAAAAAAATAACTTGGATAATGTTTTTCTATAATGAATTGCAATTAGTGAATTGTATCACCCAATGGTTTTAAGGAAATCTCCAAACAATCTATGACCACCAAACATGGTGAACACCAGTGTTATCCAAAGGTGGATTGGAGTCATAAATCAAAATGATTAGCTTGACAAGAGGATCACTATAGGATAATTGCCTAGATGAGAGAATTCCCCAAGGTTATTAGAAGATGGGTCAGATCTACATATTAAAATGATCATCTTGGTGAGATAATTATAATGGGGTGATTGCCTAGATATGGTGAAAAACAACGCAACTTTTTTTTTTACTAATAATACCCTATTGACAAATTTTCTAGGTAGAACTTTCAAATTCATCTAGGTTTGAGATGTTTTGGTCCCAAAATTTTTAGATTAGCAAGCTAACTAGAATTTGAACCCTTATCCATAATTTCATCAAATCTTGGTTCTAACACATGAAAGTTGATCTAGCCAAAAAAAAAAATCTAAGTTAAATTTTTCCCTACATTACTCTAGGATAAAACCATTTTATGGAAGAATTGTTTTGTTAGTGCTCTAGATATGAAAATATAAAAATATTACCAAAATATCTTATGATGTTTCAAATTATAAAGCTTTTCTCTAAGCTAAAATATATGAAAATGGATAAAATGCTAATTTAAAGTGAACTAAAACAAAAAAAATAGAAAATGAGGTTCAAAACTGTAAATGACTAATAGAAAGGAACGTAGAGTTGAAGTTTAGAGGTCTTTGTTAAGGACACTTGCACAATGTGATGTCATGTATGTGAACATTATAGTATAGAACATTAGTAAAAAGTGTTTTCCCACAAAAATACATGCCCAACTAAAAAAAATATATAGGATAATAGAGTAGTAATCTATTTGATACCAAACATGAAATGAAAAAACTAAAAAAATAATGTACAAGTGGAAGAAATGAAATAAAAACCCTGTATGTTTGAGAGCTCCAAGAAAACCTATAGCTAAGACAAGAGGAAAGGTTGGGGCTACTTAGGAGCTTGCCACAAATGGCCAAGCCCCTACTTTGGTCTTTTGACCTGTACCAATAGCTAAGATAAAAAAAAAATCGATAAAATTTTGTGCTCTCTAACCTATTTTGTGTGTATAGAAACTAAAAGCAGTGACGAAAAGCTATAAATATCATTCTTAGATATACAATGAGAAATAAAATATTGTGTGTGTCTATAACTTGAAAATATGTGAAAAAACTAATAATACCAAGAACACTACAATGGATTTTGGCAACAATGAAGGAAATAGAAGAGAAGGTAGGAGCACTATAATCTCAAAGATGAAAATTAAAAAAAACCAAGAGCAAGATCACCCCAAAAAATATGGATAATCCAAGGAAGACCCAAGTGGTTCTAGAGTGTTTCGAAACCTTCAATGGAGTGCTTGTAAGTGTTGTAATAATTTGCATGAAGATTTAAATGCCAAAATTTGTGGTTTGAAAGTGCAAGAATGCTATAGAATGTGATATTGATATTGCCTAGTAGATCCAAAAATTAAATTGAGAGGGAAATATGAGAGCTCAAGGTCTTAAGGATCCATTTGGATTTGGTTCAAAATAGTTACCCAAGATTTAGAAATGCAACAAGGTGGCGAAATGCTAAAAAATAGTTGTTGTATAATAGTTATTTTAGGATTCTAATGTGTCATGGATATTTGTGTGGCATGCTACTATTTATAAAGAGATTATGAAAGGTTCACACATCAAGAAAAAATGAGGTTAATGCAAAAAAAGTGTAATATTATACAAAAGAGACCATGGGAAGACATGAACTTGGTGTCATGGGTGGAAAAGGCTAAGAAAAGGGCTAAATGAGCCTAAAAGCATGCTAGAGGATATCAACACCAAAGTGGATCCAAAACATAATGTGAAATTACAAGGGTATACAATTTTTCATGTTACATTTTTTTGCAACTTTAGCTAGTTATGCTAGGTGATGTGCTACACTAGAGTACAAAAATGAAATAACATCACAAAAAGGATACTACAAAGGATATAAAAATGTATTCAAACAAAAGGATCATGTTCCAAGGATGATAACCTATAAAGAAAAATATGTTAAACAATAAATACCTACATGATAAGAAATGTTAGAATAACATATAAAACTTTCAAGCGAGAGGAGTTAGACTAATATAACCTATAAAACAAGAATATTATAATATAATGTACACTAAACATGTATAATAGAAGGGTGGAAAAGGAGAAAACGTTACCAAGCATTTAAAGAAAACACAAGGAGAGAGAGAGAGAGATGAAGAGAGACATAGTCCCAACATGCTCTAATGTTATTAAAATGCAAGTTATGTTTTAAGGTATAGCATGTTGTATGGCTAGGAACTATATAATACCTTCATAAATTAAAGGCACTAGCAAGCTCCATTGTTCAGTGACCCATTAAAGGTATAAAAAGTAGAGCATATGAAGCACACAAGCTAGCAAAATCTATTGCTAGGTGGCACATATACTACTAATTTTCTAGGGATAATTCCAACAATGTGGGTGTGTATATTGTGGATGTGTATATGAAGGTACAAATAGATACCCCGCCTTAAAATAATTGTATAGATAAAGTGAGCTCCATTGATTTTCAGATAGACGAGGGTGGAGAATCTTTAGGAAGCATATAGATATGTTCTTAAATTCACTAAAGATAGAAATAAAATACCTTTAAGAGAGGGACAAAATAGGATGTTGCAAGCATAAAACACTTGAAATTATGCTTATGGAATAATACTGAAAGAATGAGGATGCCACAAAGAAACAAGCAACATCACATGCAAAAGCACACAAAGGGATTTATAAGCTTAAGTTAACTACATGTATATAAAGACGATAATCATGGGATAGGGAATGAAGTATCATCATCCCCCAAGCTTGTGGAACTATGAGTAGAAAGAAGGAATAACACATGTAATTTAAATAAAATAAAAAAAATTAGTTCAACAAGGAAGAAACCTAAATGTCTCAACACTTTGCATTGTCACCAAAATGTCAATAGAAAAGGAATATCACAAATAGATAGAATTTATATACATATAGAATAAGGTTACAATATGCCATTCCTCTTGTATCCATGTACCTAAAAGGGTCACATTGGTCGTCTAGGGGGAACTAATAAATAATCAACAATACATGTATGTGAACACACAAACAAATTGATCAAGTTGTGCTAACCTAGCATATAAAGATATGAGATAAGGATGGTATTCTCAAGACATTTAGTAAAACAATTCATAATAGTCTCATTATAGATCAAGAAGGAAGTAGGACCACCGAGTGGTGGGGATGCCATAAGAATATCATTTATAGAAGAACTAATGATAGGAAGTCATGGAAGAGGAATTGGAGAAACTTCCTTCCTATAATTTATTAGAAGGGAAATTTATCAAATATCATGTAAATATTGATGATAATATCAGTATGTCCATTATTAACTCAAATATACCCTCCTCCAAAGGAGTGGGCGATTCAATGTTAGGATATAAAACCAACAACTATAACTCACTAATAACAATAAGATTGTAAGAAAGAGTGTCAATAGGTCATGGTGGAAGAAGTTCCTCCACAATGGGGGAAACTAATATAAAGGAGCTTAGAAGTCCTGAAATGGGGCTAGACTTAGGTTAGTAGAGAGGTGGAGTGGGATAATATTTAGGTTTTTGTTTATGATATGGATGAGGTATGAATATCTAAGGTGGAGGGGTGGAGCTTAGGAGATATTTGATGGTGTGTGGATATAATGGCCAATATAATAATAGTGGGTAGTGTTGGATATCATGCTCACATTAGGTAGGTATAAAGGAGTAATAAACAATGGATAGTTAGGGATCTTAGGAAGAAGGGGAGGATTGAAAGAAAGAGCCAATGCCACTTGGATTCTTTGAGATATTATGTTATTAGACCTTCCAAAGGCAAATGGGAGGTTGTAGGCTTAGAAGCAAGAGGAGGTAGATACAAAGGAATATGTCCAAAAGGTGGTGGTGGTGGATCAAAAAATGCATGATGGATGGAATGAAAATGTTGTTTATGTAGTCAATCCAACTGGTTACATTTGGTGCATACCCTAGATATAGAAGGAGGAGGGTTAGCATCAATTGATCTATGAGTTTCTTTCTACCACTTTCCCAAGAAAAGGGGAGTAACAAGAGAAATCATTGGAGGTTGACTGATCACATCAAGTGTAGAAAAAGAAGAGGGAGGGTCAATTGATATGGGTTGCTTTCATCTTCCTACCCTAGGTGAAGGATGATGAGAAAAAAAAACTATCTATGTTATTATTCTTCAAGACCATTTTTCCTATCTAAAATCATTCCTTGATTTTATCTTAATCCTCTTACTTTTCCATTTATTAACTACTTAAGATAAAAGATGATTAATATGTTTGGAGAAAAGAAAAATGAGTTTGGTGTTATTTGATTAATGGAAATCTAATCCAAATGGTTGCACTTGTGAACAAAAATTTATGTTGTTAGCTTTGAAGAAGAGGAGCATGCAGAGGGAATTCCAGGGTTTATGATTAGTCTTTTTGTTTAGGGTCGATGGTAAAAATGTGTTACGCTTACGTTTAGCTTTTTTGCTTAAGACTAATAGCCAAAACTTGTTGCAGATTAATCCACAAAAAAAGACTTAAGTTTATTTTTTATGCTTTTTGTCGAATGAAACTTTGGCCGCAGTTATGGGTCATAGCCACATGATTGAATTTTGTTCACCACATGTTTATAAATATGTATGGAACTCTATATTTTGATATACATAATAATATATTGAGAATATCCTTTTTGTGTTTGGATCAAAGAATTGTCTGAGTTCTATGAAGTCTTGTAGTTGATTAACTCACCCTGCAACTCAGGAGGAAGGGCCCACTCCTTGGAGAACAACAGTGATAATCTTTACTTTATGTTTTCTTTCCACATTAATTTAATTTCATAATGTGCAGACAATTGTGATCTAAATCTCTATGTTTTGATTTGATGTCATTTAAGCAATTCTAATTGTGAATGATTTAATTGGTTGATTTGAATTGAGTAGAGTATGAATTGGATTGTATAGCTTAATTAAATACAGTTTCTATATGGTCAATTCAATAAGAGAATTTGGTTTCTAAGTTTTCTATTTGTTCTTTTTTCTATCTATTATAATCTGCAAAGACTAAAACAGTAATTTCAAGGACTAAAACATAAGCGACTCAATCTGGTTCTTATTGCTCTGTGCAGTTCCTATCACACAAAAAAAGCAACATTAATAACTATTTTTTATCTTAAAATATCTCTAGAATTTATAAATACATTTCATTATTACTTAATTTTTTGCTTTTGGGCCTTAGGCATACAACCCCAACATCTTTCACAAGTCTTATGTCATAGATTGACACTAGGAACAAACTGAGATATCTTACGAAGAATGCAACCATAATCTTAGAAGTTTCAAATCATAGTTTTGTCCAAACATTTTGGCATTGTTGTTAGGGAAAGGCGTTAAAGGCCTAAAAAGCTAGTAAGTTAAGTTAGGACTAGTGCGCCAAGGTGAAATTTCGTGCGATTGTCGACCTTGCCTAGGTAATTAACCTTGGTTTGCTCTATTGTAGGTCATATAGATGCATGAATCACATTAGAGATAGTAAAGGTGGGTTTGTTTTAAGAGAGATATAGGAACTAGTTCAAAACAAGAAAACCCAAAAAAAGGATTAAAGCCACTAATTGTGAATATACCATCAAAAAAGGAATTAGTTGAACTTGATATTGAAAAGTGTGTAATTGAGTCCACTACTATTGATTCTAATTTTGAGTCACCTTCTAGCACCCAAAAAGAGTTACTAGAGACCCAAAAAGATTCATTTGAGGAGCTTGCTAAATTATTTCAAGAATCTTACGAACTTTGAAGTGGTAAAACTCTAAAAAAAAAAGACTCGAAGTTGTTCTCATCTTTTTACATCCCTTGGGCATTCAAAACCATGGCCAATAACAACAACAACGGTGAAAGAGCATTGGACAATAATAATCTTGTCACCTTTGAATTTCCTATTGCCCATCCAATAGAGGATGCTCCCATAAAAAAATATACCTTATTCTACTTTGCTTATTTTTGAGGACTTTCTATGGAAGATTTTGACATGTTTCTCTTTAAATTTTATATTTTATGTCATAGTTATGATTATTAAAATGATGCACAAAAACTTAAATTGTTTCTAGCTACTTTGAAAGATACAACATTGTGATGGTTCATGGGCTTAGGACATGAAACTATTCACACTTGGGATAACATGAAGGAATTTAAGTTATTGGAGAAATACCAAGAATATTGCAAGACTAAGGAGATCAAAGATGATATCTTTCGCATAATGCAACAGGAAGAGGAGACCTTAGAATACTACCTTGAGTGATTCTTATTTAGTCTTCAAAGGACTAGGCAAACGAGATTGAACAATGATATTGTAAAAATGTTTTTATTAGGGGAATTCATGATGAATGTATGGATGTGTTGAATCTTATAGGGGGTGGAGATATTTACAAATTAAGATTTGATGATATTTGTGATGTTTGCAGGAACTACTCAAGATCCACCCATTTGACAAGAAGGTACCCTAGGAAGCATGTATCTTTTGAAGGCACACCAGGTATCATGAAACAAGAGCTAGGTACATTGCTAGAAGATTTCAAAACTAATCTTTTAAGCCACATGGGTAAGCAAATTGACACTTTGTACACACGTAAGAAACAAGAAGAGGTTGAAAACACATATGTTGTATTTTGTTCAAATTGTTGTAAGAAACATAGTAATGAGGAATGTCCTTATAACAAAACAAAAAATTATTCTTTAGAAGATGCTAGTAAGGCTACTACATTACAACCTCTTCCAACAGATATGGCAGATGTGGAATTTAGTGAGGAAACTATTTACTATATGGTCCATACAGGCCTTGGCCTCCATGAACGATGGCCCTAATGATGAATGACCTTTTTATACCTCCTAATTGATAGGGAGGCTGCAGGAAGCAATCACATATTCTTGGAGGCAGGAATCAATCACACTATTTTGAATCAATCACAGATTCCTGCACTAGGCCTTGTCATAGACCTCCTTGGTGAAATTGTTGTTCCACCCTAACCTATAGGAACTCTACCTTGTCTAAGTTCCCCTGGTTCTCCTGCCAACCTCACTATCTTGTCAAGTTTGCAACTACCAAGCCAAAACTTGGTGCTATGACTCCTTTCTTCCTTAGCCTTTTATGCATCCAAAAGACTAATCCTCCCTCAATACATGAATGAATCTTGCAGGGGTGAGGGAATGTTTTCCAAAGCTCCAAAACAACCTCCTAGGGTTCTTGAAACTTCACTTAGACTCCATCTTACCAACGCTTGCATGAAGCCTATTCCATAGGTTTGGCCCTTGAGCCACTATTTGGTCTCTGAACAGGGGTAAATTGCTTTTCCCTCCTAAACCCACCAAAGGACTTAGGTTCTTGACTTAGGTTTTGTGTTTCCCCTATCTACAACTTCAATATTTCTATGGTTCTAGTCTTGCTTAGGCCGTATGCTGTCCAAACACCAAATTGGTCAAGCAGCCAGGGTTTCAAAATTACTCAGAACCAGTTTTAGGACTGGTGAAAAGTTCTCCTAAACAGATTGCTGGGCTCTCCTCCTTATCACCATACATGGCCAAGACCTTCCCCTAAATTCTCCAAAAATAATTTCTCAAAAAGCTTCACTCCCCTGCAAGTTATCAACACTGTTCTGCACCCTTTCCTAGCCGGGGTCTTCACTAGCTTGCCTAGGGCAAGGCTTTTCTCATAGCTCCTGCAACCAAAAGAAACCTAACTGCTACCATATTTACAAGTATAGAGATGGAGCCTGACCATGTTCCCAACAATTCCATACTTCTTGGTACGGAGGGAATGCAGCCTAGAACTCCATTTTTACACAGTTCCAGTCAAAATAGAAATAAGGAAAAAAAACACAGAATTTACAAGAATAGATGAAAGCGATGGAAAAGCTATAAAATGTGCCAAAAAAAAACTTCCAGAGGCCTCTCTACATGCTAAAAAAACCTACAAAATGCCTCTTTTAATTCATTTAGCTGCTGTCACACAAACAAGAACAGAAAAACAAAAAATAAGACAAGAACGCTATTTTCTTTAATTTCTGGAAAACACAGTCCGTACAAAAACTTCTCACTAACCAAAAAGGTTGTGGTATTCCTTAAATATTCCTCCACAACAATTTAGGTTCTTGGGTCGAGGCTTAGATGACCTAAAAATGCATTTTTGTAAAACCCGCTGTGTTTACAAACACTTAGGCAATTTTTACAACTTAGCCAAAATGAAGAGTTAAAATTACTTAACTCTTGTTAACCTCCTTTCCAAAGTTCAAAGACAACCCAAAGCACCTAAAAAAATGGTCAAAATGACCTTATGAATACACAAAAAAAATTAGACTTCCTTCAAAAACTTCAATTACGCTGAACTTTGCCAGGTGCTCCTGCACCATTCTCCCCCTCTCAGCTCAACCAAATAAAGAACTTTAGGAGAGATCAAAGACATATCAATGCCTTTCTTCTTAAAATCTGCTTCTTCTACCTAGGTAGCTTCAGATTCATGCTTATCCTTCCATTTTACAAGATGCTCCATGTACACCTTGTGCCTTGTTGTCTTTTTCACTCTTGACTCCAAGATCTTCTCTACTTGTAGCTTGTATGGAGTTGGTATGGACATGTTGCTGATGTCCTTGAAGACCTCCTGACTATCCTGATCCAGATCCTTGACTGTCCCTTTATATTTGATCAAATCAGCAACATTGAAAACTAGAGAGATGCCCAAATCTGATGGTAATTCCACCTTATATGCATTCTTGCCATATTTGGCCAATACCTTGCATGGACCCACTCTTTTCATCTGTAACTTGGTTTCCATGCCCTTCTGCAATCTAGATTTATTGAGGTGGACCATAACATAGTCCCCAACTACAAATTGTACATCCTTCCTTGACAAATCAACATTCTCCTTCAACTTTTGAGTTGTTGTTGTAACTATTTTCTTATCTTGCTCATGAATCTCCTTCATGGTCTGAGTGAAGTCTTCTGCATGTCCACTCTTGTTTTCCATGGATCCTAAATCTCTAAGTTCACAAATGCCTCTTGGGTGCATCCCATACACAACCTCAAAAGGACTTCTCCCTATAGTTCTATTGCCTGTCATTATAGGCATATTCAGCTTGGGAAATCACCATATCCCATGTCTGTCCATATTCTTTAGTCAAGCACCTCAGAAGATTACCTAGCACTCTGTTAACCACCTCTGTTTGACCATCGGTCTGAGGATGGTAAGCTGATTCAAAGACAACATTTGTACTCCAATCTACTCCATAGAGTCTTCCAAAAATGACTCATGAACTTCACATCTCTATCAGAAACAATGCTTAGAGGTAATCCATGGATTCTTACAACCTCCTTGAAGAAAAGATGAGCTATGTATCTTGCATCATGAGTATTTTTGCAAGGAATGAAGTGACTCATCTTAAGCAAATCCGTCCACTACTACATAAACACTATCAAACTAGCCTTGGTCTTAGGGAAGACCTACCACAAAAATCCATGCTCACATTGACTCCCCATGGTCTGTTAGGAATGGGAAGGGGTTGATAAAAACCAACATTGCTAGCTCCTCCCTTAGCTTTCATGCATACAACACACTGTTCCACATATTTTTTGACATCTCTTGCTAACTTAGGCCAGTAATAGAACCTTTGAACTAGCTCTAAAGTTTTATTAATACCAAAATGCCCACTAAGACTGCCATTATGCTTTTCTTGAATCAGATTTTCCCTCATTGACCCTCTTGGAACACATAACTGATTACCCTTAAATAACAGTCCATTTTGTAGTGTATACTCAGCATATTGGCTATGAAAGTGATTTTCAAAATTAGAACATACCTTATAAGCTTTTGAGAAGTCTTCATCTTCACCATAGAGGTCTTTGAAACACTCTATTCCAATGCTCTTGAGCTATATCTCCTGTACTGTCAGCAATCTCCTGCTTAATGCATCTGCCACCTTGTTCATTTGTCCTTTCTTGTGTTTGATAGTAAATGTGAAGGCTTGGATGTATTTCCATCCACTTCAAGTGTCTATTACTTAGCTTCTCTTGGGTGTTGATGTAACTGAGTGCCTAGTTATCAGTGAAGACCACAAACTCTTTGGGTAACAAATAATGCCTCCACTTCCTAAGGGACTACACTAAAGCATATAACTCAAGATCATAGGTGGAGTATTTTTGCTTGGCTTCATTGAGCTTTTCACTAAAGAAGGCTATAGGCCTACCTTCTTGACTAAGTACTCCTCCTACTACTACTCCACTTGCATCACACTCAACTATGAATAACTTTTCAAAACTAGGCAATAACAAAATTGGTTGAGTTGCCACTTGTTTCCAAGCCAACCTTATCACCTCTTGAGTCCACTTAAAATTTATTTCAGACCTCCTTGATAGTATCTAGGATCGGTGCACATATGCCACTAAAATTTCTTATGAATTTTCTATAGAACTGAAAGCTAAACCATGAAAACTCCTACCTTTGTTGCCGTGGTTGGTGTAGGCCGCTTTAGGATGGTTTCCCACCTTGCTTGGATCCATCTTCAAGGTTCCTTGGGATACTACAAAGCCTAGATACATAAGTTCTTGCTTGAAGAACTCACACTTCTCAAGGTTAATGGCCAACTTCTCTTCTTGCAACCTTTTAAGAACCATCTCCACATGCTTCAAATGTTCTTCTGCTGTCTTACTGAAAATTAGTATGTCATCAAGATAGACTACTACAAATATCCTTGTGAAATCCTTAAGCACCTCATTCATTAGTCTCATGAATGTGCTAGGGGCATTTGAGAGGCAAAATGGCATTACTTTCCACTCATATAAGCCATCATTTGTCTTAAAATTTGTCTTCCACTCATCACCTTCCTTAATTTTAATCTGATGGTAGCCACTCTTGAGGTCCAACTTAGTGAAATACTGTGCTCCTCCAAGGCAATCCATTAAAACTTCAATTCTAGGTATTGGGAATCTATACCTAATGGTGATTCTATTTATTGCTCTAGAATCAATAAAAAGTCTCCACTTACCTCCTTTCTTTATTGCTACACCCAGACTCATTAAGCAATGTATGCCTTTTGAATCGCATCTGATTCAACACCTTCCACCTTGCTAGCCACCCCTTGGTTTTGCTCTCAGAGTAAGTTTGTATGCTGCTTTGTTAGGCAATGAGGCTCTAGGTATGAAGTCTATTTGATGACTTATTGCTCTCTTTGGTGGTAAAGTTGCAGGGATACCATCACTCACTATGCTCTTGTACTTATCAATTAACCTTTGGACTGCTTCTAGTAAGACTGTCCTTTCAGCCTTTTCTTCCTCTTTGGACTGCATCATGATCACATAACCTTCATTCCGTTGATGTAGATTGTTGATAAACTCTTTACCACTACTCAACATGATGTTTGGTACCTTGGACTGTCCCTCATCTTCCTCTGTCAATGACTGCAGCTTGAAGGTTCTTCCATCCTTTTTAAATGAAATGGTATTCTCCTTCCCATCATAAACAACACTTTTGTCATATTTCCATGGTCTGCCCAGTAGCAGATGGCATGCATCCATGGGTAATACATCACAAACCAGCTTGTCTTTATAGCCTCCAATTGAAAATTCCACTGTTACTTGTTCATTCACCAAAACACTCTGCCCTTTATTCAGCCATGTGGACTCCTTGTAGGTTATTATGTGGTACCTTCTCCAATTTTATTTAGTTAGCTTCACTTCCCTCGAGATGATATTTTCGTCTGCTTGAACCAGAATCTACAATTACTTTGTACACTTTTCCAAGTATCTTGCACCTTACTCTAAAAAGAGCTCTTCTTTGCTTAGGTTCCTCTTTGACTGGTTGCCTTATCAAAACACTATTAAACATCAGATTCTCTCCAATTTCAGATTCTATATGACTGATCTCAGATGCCTTAGGACTCATGGTGTCCTCTTGTGCATAAGCCACTCATTTCTCATTGCTAGAAGAGGATGCTTTCTCCGGGCACCTATAAGTAGGGTGACCTAGTTGGTTACAATGATAACACTTCATGTTTGCAAAGTAAGAATTACTCCTACCTGCTCCTCTTCCTCTGTTTGAACCTCCTTGAGGTCCTCTTCCTCTGTTAAATCCTCCTCTTGAAGATGTTTCACCTCCATGTTCAGTGAGCTTAGATTCTCCTTGGTTTCTTTGATCATTACCTCTTCCTTGGTAACCACCACGCTGTCCTCTTTGATCTCTGCCTTTGCCTCTGCCCTTAGAGGACTGATCTTGCTTCCTCTTATTCCTTTCCTCAATCTTCATAGCCAACTGATAGCATTGGTGTACTGTTTTAGGACTCAAAAGAGCCATCTCTTCTTGGATGTTCCACTTCAACCCATTTAGGTATCTAGCCACCTTTAGGCTCTCATCCTCTGTCACATTAGATCTCAAACAAAGCTTCTGAAACTCTTCAGTATAGGTGTTGACATCTTGGTCTTTCTGCCTTAGACTTTGCCTCTTCTTGTGTAACTGAATCTCATAATCATCTGGCATGTAGGCTTCCTTCACCTTGGCAACCATTCCTTTCCAAGTTGAAATGGGTTGTTTGCCTTCTTTTTCCCTCTCTGTCTGAATAAACTTCCACCATGTCAAGGCTGATCCTCTCAACCTTGATTTAGCAACCTTCACCTGCTGTGCTTCAATGACTCCATCACATTCAAAGTGATTCTCCATGCCTTCCATCCAATCCATGACCAAATCAGGATCCATCTTTCCACTGAACAGTGGTATGCCCTCAAGTCCTTTTCCACTCAGGGCTTTCAATGCCTTCAAGAAAGGCTCCTCCTCCAAAACAGGGTCAAGTGCAGGGACCTTGTCTTCCTCTGCAATCTCTTTTCCTTTGGCACCGTTCCTTCCAACCTTGCATTGTTCAATGCTTTCTCAAGTTGCTCTATTCTTTCTTTTAAGGACTTGTTGTCCTCTTCTTGTTCTTCAACCCTCTTGGCTAACTATGCATTTGTCACCATGGCGGGGGTTTCACTTGACTCAACTTCTGACATATAAGTTGCTTTCCCAAATCTTTTGCTTGCTCTAATACCAATCTGATATTGAGGCTGCAGGAAGCAATCACAGATTCCTAGAGGCTGCAGGAAGCAATCACAGATTCCTGGAGGCTGCAGGAAGCAATCACAGATTCCTGCAGGAAGCAATCACAGATTCCTGCACTAGGCCTTGTCATAGACCTCCTTGGTGAAATTGTTGTTCCACCCTAACCTATAGGAACTCTACCTTGTCTAAGTTCCCCTGGTTCTCCTGCCAACCTCACTATCTTGTCAAGTTTGCAACTACCAAGCCAAAACTTGGTGCTATGACTCCTTTCTTCCTTAGCCTTTTATGCATCCAAAAGACTAATCCTCCCTCAATACATGAATGGATCTTGCAGGGGTGAGGGAATGTTTTCCAAAGCTCCAAAACAACCTCCTAGGGTTCTTGAAACTTCACTTAGACTCCATCTTACCAACGCTTGCATGAAGCCTATTCCATAGGTTTGGCCCTTGAGCCACTATTTGGTCTCTAAACAGGGGTAAATTGCTTTTCCCTCCTAAACCCACCAAAGGACTTAGGTTTTGTGCTTCCCCTATCTACAGCTTCAATATTTCTAGGGTTCTAGTCTTGCTCAGGCCGTATGCTGTCCAAACACCAAATTGGTCAAGCAGCTAGGGTTTCAAAACTGCTCAGAACCAGTTTTAGGACTGGTGAAAAGTTCTCCTCCTAAACGGATTGCTGGGCTCTCCTCCTTATCACCATACATGGCCAAGACCTTCCCCTAAATTCTCCAAAAAGAATTTCTCAAAAAGCTTCACTCCCCTGCAAGTTATCAACGTGTTCTGTAGCCTTTCCTAGCCGGGCTCTTCACTGGCTCGCCTAGGGCAAGGCTTTTCTCATAGCTCCTGCAACCAAAGAAAACCTAACACCTACCACTAAAATATGTACAGAGATGGAGCCTGGCCACATTCCCAACAAGTCCATACTTCCAGGTACGGAGGGAATGCAGCCTAAAACTCCATTTTTACACAGTTCCAGTCAAAACAGAAATAAGAAAAAAAAACACAGAATTTACAATAATGGATGAAAGTGATGGAACAGCTAACAAATGTGCCAAAACAAAACTTCCAGAGGCCTCTCTACATGCTAAACAAACCTACAAAATGCCTCTTTCAATTCATTTAGCTGCTGTCACGCAACAAGAACAGAAAAACAGAAAAATAAGCCAAGAACGTTATTTTCTTCAACTTCTGGAAAACACAGTCCGTACAAAAACTTCTAACCAACCAAAAAGGTCGTGGTATGCCTTAAATATGCCTCCACAACAATTTAGGTTCTTGGGTCGAAGCTTAGATGACCTAAAAATGCATTTTTGTAAAACCCGCTGTGTTTACAAACACTTAGGCAATTTTTACAACTTAGCCAAAATGAAGAGTTAAAACCACTTAACTCTTGTTAACCTCCTTTCCAAAGTTCAAATACAACCCAAAGCGCCTAAAACAATGGTCAACATGACCTTATGAAAGCACAACAAAATTTAGACTTCCTACAAAAACTTTAATTAAGCTGAACTTTGCTAGGTGCTCCTACACCACTAATGTAAGGCCTAGTGGTCAACCTAGTTCTATTCCAACTCAAACAAAATGGTATGGAGGGTGGAAACAACCTCCACCTTATTCACAATGGAAAAACCAATACCAGTATGCCCTCAACCTTGGCAACAAGCATGGAGGACGCCACCATCACAGTTTCCACAATATCCACCCTATCTTTCACCACCTATGGTTACTCCATACCAACAACCACCACAATTCTTGCCACCAATACCACTCATCCAATAGTCCACCACCCAACCTGTCACAACCACCAAAGGTAACATCCATTCCTGCACAGACATCTCAAACACAAATAACAAGTGACACAACCAATATACAATAATGAGGTGGGGTTATCCAACCTACATGTCAATACAATGGACATTAATGGAGTTCATTTACAATCAAGTAAAGCCCTCCAAGGGCCAACTATTACTGAAATAAATGATGAACTTGAGGAACATCCAAATAAACAAAATGAACTATCTAGGTTGCCCATATTCTTGACTAGTTTCAATCTCAGCCAAGAGAAAAGGAAGTGGTTGAGCTAGAATTTGATTTTGTAAATGAATTGTGAAATGTTAACATTAAGATTCCTCTTTTGTAGGCAATCAAGGATGTCCCTATGTACACAAAGATAGTTTGGGAGTTGTGTACCCAAAAGCAGACAAAGAAATGAGACCCAAAGACAATGCAATTTATTAGGCAACTTGTTGATCTCATGTTGGGAAATATTTTTATTCCCAAGTATTCAAACCCAGGGAGTCCTGTGATTCAAGTATGAATTGGTCACATTGTCATTCTAAATACATTAATTGACTTAGGAGCTACCATTAACGTCATGACCAATAAAACTAAGGAGAATTTGTGCCTTCAAGGACTTACGCCTACACCTATAGTCCTATAGATGGTAGATTGCTCTGTAGTCAAACCTAAAGGTATGATAGAGGATGTTATTTATATTGATTTTTGGGAATACCCTACTAAATTTATGATCTTGCAGTCCAAAATAAAGTTGGGGGATACCCCCTAATTTTAGGGAGACCATGGTTGGCTGCAAAAGATGCTTATCTCAACTTTCGACAAGGTAATATGGTTATTTCTAATGGGGAATAAAAGAAATAGTTGACTTTGTACCCACTTGCATAACCACTATTGGAGATTGAAGATCCCTTGTGGGTTAATAGTGATTTAGAGGAATCTCTGCCTATTTTGACAATTGATCAAGCTCTTTACATTAAGGAGTTATCTGAGGATACAATTTTTTCTAATTTCTTTCAAAATTGATACTTGTCTAATGATGTTTTAGAGAAATTTGTTTTTCATTCTTGTATAGATAACTGTCCATTTGGGAACTTTCCACTGTTGAGTGATCCAAAATAACTTCACCTATTTATTACATTACATCAATTGCTTCCACATAATTGTGTATATAATCCATTCATGCTTTCTAACACTTCTTCACCATCCACCTCGCAAGCACATGCTATATGTAACACCCCGCCACGCAAACCCTAAAGGACAACACGACAACTAACAATACAAACAATAGTTCATCAACCGAGAACAACCTGAGGGGCACTACACTATAGACTTACCTGTAAAATCTCAAGTGACATAAATTTTCCCAAGATGTACGTTAAATATTAATCCACATTTGTGTTTTTGTGATGCACAAATTGAAGATTTAATTGCCATGTTAAAGAATCATAAAAATGCCTTTGCATGGGAATATCAAGATATACGTGGTATACATACAGATATGTGCACACACCACATTTACATAGAGGAAGGAAATCATCTTATTAGGCAATCGCAAAGAAGGTTAAACCCAATTTTATGAGAAATTGTGAAAGAAGAATTACAAAAGTTATTGAATGTAGGATTTTTATATATCCAATTTTTGATAGTCAATGGGTTTCTCCTTTGGTCTTAGTTCCTAAGTAAATGGTAAATGGTGGATATGTGTTGATTATAGAGCCCTTAACAAGGCTAATAAAAAGGATAATTTTCCATTACCTTTTATTGACCAATTTTGGATACACTTGCAGATAATAAATTCTTCTCCTTCGTAGATGAATTCAACGAATATAATCAGATATGCATTGCACCTGAGGATCAAGAGAAGGCCACCTTCACTTGTCCATGGGGGACATTTACTTATAATGTTTTACCTTTTGTTCTATGTAATGCCCCTGCTATTTCCAAAGGGTAGTGTTAAGTATTTTTGTTGATTTGATTCATGACTGTGTTGAGGTTTATATGGATGATTTTATTGTGTATGGTAATGCCTATGAGGAAGCCAAAAAGAATCTTGAAAAAGTGTTACAACGGTGTGAAGATACTATTTTTTCTTTAAGTCATTAGAAGTGTCATATTTTGATGACGAAATACATTTTTGCTAAAGGAATTCAAGTTGACCCAAAGAAGGTGTAAATAATTCAAGATTTTCCCATTCTTGTTTGTCAAAAAGATGTTTGTAGCTTTTTAGGACATGTTGGATATTATAGGCATTTTATTCAAAACTTTAGTAAAATTGTTGCACCTCTTTTTTGTTTTATTGAGCAAAGATAATACTTTTTCTTAGACGCAAGAATGTCAACAAGCTTTCAAGACCATCAAGGAGAAGCTTGTGACCACACTAGTATTGCGAGGACCAAATTGAGAGCTTCCCTTTCATATCCATACCGATGCTTATGATTTTTTAATGGGAGTTGTCCTAGGTAAGGAGGACACATTATTTTATTTTATTTATTACATTAGTAAGAATATTACAGGTGTTGAGGTAAACTACATGGTTACTGAAAAAGGAATTTCTTGTTGTTGTTTATGCAATTAATAAATTTTGGCATTACATCACTAGTTATAAAGTCTTTATACATATAAATCACTTTACAATAAGGTTTTTAATGAATAAACTAGTAGTTACAATAAGAGTAATTAGATGCTTACTGTTATTGCAAGAGTTTGATATAATGATACTTGATAAACGTAGTCATGAAGATGTGGTTGCAGATTTTCTATCCAAGTTGCAATGTGAAGTGAACCTGTGCCTATTGATGATTCTTTCCTTGATAAGCATCTTTTTGCTATTTCAATTAAGAGTCCACGGTTTGCAGACATTACAAACTACTTGTTCACTTGCAAGTTTCCCCCACACTTCTTTCCTCAAGATCATCAAAAACTTGTGGGGCTAGGTGGTCAATATACATGGATTCATGGACTCATGTTCTGCACCGAAATTGACAACATCATTCGACGATGTCTAGTCGAAGATGATGTCTTTGATATACTTCGAGCATGTCATTCAGAGCCTTGTAGATTTTATTTTGTAGCTTAGAGAGATGCCAATAAAATTCGAATTGTTGGATATTATTGGCCTACACTTCATAAATATTATAAAAATTATGTGCAAGATTGTGATAAATGCCAACGTATGGGTTGACCCACACATTCTAATGAGATGCCTCTACAATCCCAATTATCTCTTGAACCCTTTGAAAAATGGGGTTTAGATTTTGTGGGTCCAATTAACCCCCCATCAAGAAATAAGGAATATATTGGTTTGTATTGATTATGTTACTAAATTGGTAGAGGTTGTGGCATTGAAACATGCAAGAGATACTAAAGTTGCTGAATTTTTATATTTTGAAATTTTTACCAGGTTTGGCGTACCTCATGAGATTGTTACTAATCAAGGACCTCAGTTTATGTCTGAGTTGATTATTGCACTGGTTTGAGAGTATGAAATTTGATACCGCAAGTCCTCACCATGTCACCCTTAGGCCAATGGACAGGTTGAAGTGACCAATTGAGAACTTGAGAATATTCTGACAAAGATTGTATCACTTCACAATAAATATTGGGCAGTAAGACTTCTCAAAGCAGTATGGGAATATCGCACCATGTGGAAGACCACCACTAGTCTTACACAGTATGAGTTTGTTAATGGTAAGAACATAACTTTACTCATTGAGTTTGAGATAAAGACTCTACATACTGCTTTGCAATTGGGAATGAGTCTAACTGATGCTTAGAAAGAAAGGATTGCTCAACTTCATTCCTTGAATGAATTTCGAAAACAAGCTCTTTTTCATGCATAAATAGTCCAGAAACAACATGCTCTTTGGCATGAATGTTTCATCTAACAATGGTCATTTGAACCAAGTGATTAGGCACTATTGTATGATTCCAAGTTTCATAATTTCAAAGGAAATTTCCACACCAGATGTTTAGGGCCTTATGATATTGAGGTTGTTTATGACAATGGTACAGTCAAGCTTTGTACCGTGGATTTTGATCATATGGATCTTGTTGTTAATGGGCATTGCTTGAAATTGTACAAGCGGCCTATTTTTAAAAGAACATTTTGTATCTAGTTTAATGAAGGAACTCAATGTTGTATCATGAGTTCTTTCACCTCTTCAAGTACCACATAGGTACTTTCAAAATAAATAAATAAATATAAACAAAAAAAGCAATAAAGATCCAATAATGAAAACCTTTGGTCATTGTTAGCCAGTTAATACTTGAAAACTAGGTAATGAGCAAGTATTAACGACATAATAACTTGGAGGTGAAAACCGGTTTTCCTGGTGCCTCTAGGCGGTGTTAGACTAAAAACTGAGATATCGATGATCTGATGTCATTAAAAAAAAGGAAAAAATGATGGTACAGAGCAAGAAGTCACCACCACAAACAACAACTCTGGGTACACAAACTTTCCTCCCTATTTCTACCCATTATGTGGTGTGCCAGGGATCTATTTTATTCTTTGATTTTTTGTCGCTTTCTTTTTACGACAGGAACTAGGTGCCAATTTCTATAGTCGACATCCTACTCCAGCCTTTGTTTTTCTAATATCACTGTACTTCTATGTGTGCCTTATGCTTTTTCTAGGTTGTGATATGTGGCCTCTATTATCCACTTGGGTGTTTGCATGTCTGATTTTCATCACTATTTGCACACATGTTATGTTAGATCTAGCTAGATTGGTTCACATCATTGTTTGCATCAGCATCATCTGCCCTCATTTTGACAGTAGCTTCCATGTCATATTGCTAACATCATTCGATGGCATGCTAGGTCCTCTTGCACGAACCTACCATTCCCTTTGCCACCTCATCTTGCATGGTTCTCCACGGTCACTTGTCATCCACACACATCGGATCACGATTTTTCATTTTTGATAACATCATGCTTATTTTATTCTTTTTTTCAAATTATATTAGTTGTCTTTTCATTTTAATGGTTAATTATGGCGGTACACTGAGGATGACATCTAACCTTCAACTAGGTGGAGGGATGGTCATGTCATAATCATGAATGATCATGTTAGATCCAGTTACCATGAGCCATCCACCATCAGTAACCCTTGCCTTGATTTATCGTCCATCGTTATCATTGTTGCTATGATGTCACTGCTATTTTCCTCAACCATTTTTTCCAATATCAATTCAGATAGTTTCCCATGTCTATGTTTTTCCACTATTAGGTGAAGACTTCTTCCCTATGCATTCAAGTCATATCCAGGACCTTTAGCCCATTCAACAACAATTTATGCAATGAGGTGAGAAGATTGAGGTTGTCCATGGGAAGGTATGAAACAAACTTCTTTGCCTAAACACTGGGATGAAGTTGTGAAATTTCTCATGCATTATATTACATGTGAAGGTTGATATGCCTATGTGTTTGCACATCATTTCTGTCTTCTGTGTCATTTGCAAAAATTGACCCTTATCAATGTGCTTTATTATCTGTTTCATTCCTTGAAAACAACGAGTAAAGAAGTGTAAAAAGGAAACACAAATTCCCTTGCTCACCATGGCCTCATTAAGTTGCTCATTATTGAGGGATTAATGCCAATTTATTCACCTTTAAGCTAGGAAACCATTATTGAAGTTCCTATTGATAAAGATGTTGAAGGTAATATAGATGAAGATGTCGAAGGAAATGTAGATGCAGGTGTTGAAGAAAATATAGACGATTTGGATGAGGCTATACCTAAAAATATAAAAACCCTTGGTAATGTGAGTGAAGCACCAAATGACATGGTGAATACCATCAATGTTGAGCATAATGTTGATCAAGTGGAATCTATGGAATTTGGGGGAGTTGTAACTCCTCAAACCCTAGATGCAAAATGAAAGTAAAGGGAGAATAGGAGTAAATTAAATTCCAAGTTATAGAGTCTTGCTATTGTAGATAGTAATATGGGTGAAATGGGGATTAAAACCCAATTACAAAGGAGGAGATACAAGATACAAAAATTCTTGCTCATGCTTTACCCAAGGTAAAGACCGAATAAGTCAGGAATGGTGTAGGCAAAAGCGGTAGAAAGTTAAGGAACAAATGATGAATAAACAAATGAAAATTGAAGATGATGTCGAGTTTCCTTCTATACATATGGAGGAAATGCCTATAGTAGAGGAGGAAAATCCCTTACAAGAAGAAAGGCCTCAAATAGAGGGAGAACATTTCTTATAGGAAATAGGTTTATAAGAAGCTGAGCATGCATCAAAAGTAGGGAACTTCTTTCAAGTGCAAACCGTTGTCAAGACAATTGAGCCATAGGAAGCTTGAGAGTTTGACAGTGACATAAATAATGAGGAAGGGGATCATACCCTAGAGCATGCCTGTTATGTGGAACCCATGCTCATAGAATATCCTAGTCCTAAGGATATAATTAATCAATAAAAATAGGAAATCAGAACTTTGAGGATTCAAATCATGCAATTGAAGGATGAATTCAAGGGTTTACACGAACAATTATAGGAGAATTAAAAAATTGGGCAACAACAGGAAAGAGAATTGAGGAATATGGCATAGACATAGGATTCTAGTATCTCCATGGAGATGCATGATCAGGTCATAGAATCACTCAAGAACAATTGGTAGCAAGATATTATGGCAATTGTGAACAAATTGACAACTGTACCTACAACAGATGAATGCCTTTAGGATTGTAAGTTGTTTGTGTTGCATGAGGACATGCAAAACCTTTAGCTAGGGGTAAATGATGAGCCAAAAACTTTTCTATGTTATTATTCCTAAAGACTCTTTTTCCTATCTAAAATCATTCCTTAATTTTATCTTAATCCTCTTACTTTGCCATTTATTAATCACTTAAGATAAAAGATGATTAATATGTTTGGAGAAAAGAAAAATGAGTTTGGTGTTATTTGATTAATGGAAATCTAATCCAAATGATTTCTCTTGTGAACAAAAATTCCTATCATTAGTTGTGAAGAAGAGGAGCATGCGAAGGAGGGAATTCCAAGGTCTATGATTAGTCTTTTTGTTTAGGGCCAATGGCCAAAATATGTTATTCTTATGTTTAGATTTTATGTTTAAGGCTAATAGCCAAAAACCGTTAAAGATTAATCTGCAAAAAAGACTTAAGCCATTTATTTTTTATGTTTTCTATCAATTGAAACTTTGGTCGCAGTTATGGGTCGTAGGCCACATGATAAAATTTCAATTGCTACATGTTTATAAATATGTATGGAACTCTATATTTTGATATACATACTAATATATTGAGAATCTCCTTTTGTTTGTGGATCAAAGAATTGTATGAGTTCTATGAAGTCTCATAGTTGATCGACTCGCCCTACAACTGGGAGTAAGGGACCACTCCTTGGAGAACAACGGTGATAATATTTGTTTTCTTTCCATGTTAATTTAATTTCATTTTGTGTATACAATTGTGATATGAACATCTATATTTTGATTTGATGTCATTTAAGCAGCTCTAATTGTGAACCATTTAATCAATTGATTTGAATTGAGGAGAGTATAAACTGGATTGTATAGCTTAATTAAATGCAATTTCTATATGGTCAATTCAATAAGAGAATTTGGTTTCTAATTTTTCTTTGTGTTCTTTTTTTAAGTCTGTTATAATCCATAAAAATTGAAACAGTAATTCCAAAGACTGAAATAGGAGTGACTTGATTTGGTTCTTGTTGCCTTCCTATTACACAAACGAAACAACATTAATAACTAGTTTTTATCTTAAAAGATCTTTGGAATTTATAAATGCATTTCATTCTTACTTAATATGTTACTTCCAACCATTAGGCATACAACCCCAACATCTTTCACAAGTCCTACGTCCTGGATTGATACTAGGAACAAACTAAGATATCTTACTAAGAATGCAACCATAATCTAAAAGTTTCTAATCACGGTTTTTTTCAAACAGAGGGGAAGGAAAATGAGTAACAACTAAATATCAAGTGATTATAAGAGGTGTAGATTGAGTTTATGAGGGAATAAGAGAAAGATTTTGACTTGCCCTATTTTTTTTTTGGTAGAGTCTAAATAGAATATCGATGCAAGATTAGAGGAGACCATAAGGGGTAGGCCAAAAATAGTCTAGGGAGAAGATATCTAAAATAGAATTTTTTTTGGTATCCACTATTAATAATGGTTTGTATTGCACCATTGTAAGGAAACTTACAAAATTTATGAACAATGGATGTAGCAACTTGCATCACAGTGAACCATGGATGGGCTAAGAGGATGTGAAAGTGATATGAAGTAGGAATGATGTTAAAGGAGATGTCTAGGATCTTTGGTCTTACCTAGACAAAAAGGATAATTGAACCCATGGTTGAATGGAGAGGTTGTCATGTATGTACACAAATATGTTAATAGGATCACACACATCTCTATATAGTTGTTGATGTATATGAATTCCTTTACCACTATATTTATCATGCTAATCGATTCAATCAAATCACCATTAATGGTTTTATGGTTAACCAAAATAGGAATGTAGAGGGGGTCATCATATATGCCAATAGGTACATTAGAAAAATACAAGGAGATAGTGGGTTTAGGAGTTGATCTAATCTGAGGGCCTTAGGGTGGAGTTTCCCTATTCAACATTAGATAGGTGAAAGTGAGATGGATGAATGAATCATGATCTATGATAGGATCAATGTAGGTGGAGATGAATGTTGCAAAAATGGGTTGATGTATATTTGAAGGTTTTGGTTTGGTGGTGCAATATACTTAAGACCTCTATCATCCACTCTAATGAATTAGATGATTTTGTAATCAATGACAGCTTGAGTTAGATGTTTCAAGTGTAAAAATTTATCTATATCATGAACAAATACATAGTGGAATTGACATAAAGCTTTAGAGTTGTAGGTAGGTGGGAGTAGTATGTTTATATCAAGGGGGTGGATAGTTGGAAACACACCATATTTTTAGAAAGGAGTTGTTACAGAATATATTATAATGATTAAAAAAGTAGCATGTAATAATTATTTTTCTTTGATTGCGGATTTAAGGTTATATGAAGGTGAGATTGTACCTACATTGTCAATTATAGTGGATATTGCATTTTTGAGGAATTTTGCGTTCTTTTTATATTTTTTGCTACATGATGAAGAGGGCCTAGATGATGCAATAAGAGCTAGCAAGGTAGAAGGCTATTCCTCAAATTGACTTATCATCTACTAGTAATCTCACATGATTGTGCATGTGTGAAATGATGGATATCATATGAGTAATATCTTATCCCAATAAGAGGTTGAAGGTTTCCAACAAAAACCTTCTACACATCTGAGTTATGAAGTGCATGCAAAATATATGAAAATAGTGATAAGTAGTGAAAGATAAAGTTGACAACTTCCTCATTGGCACCTTGTTTGTAGTCAACCATATCAATAAACATGACTTGTGGGCCAATATTTACTTGAAAATACTGTAAAATTGTATTGATAAGTAGATTGAATAACGTGAGAGAATGGTCAGGATGGGAGAAACAATAATTCAATATCATATCTTTCTATGAATGAAAAAAATGTTTACTAACTTCTTATCCTAAAATAGATAATCACTATATAAGGTAGTGAATGTTGAAACATGTGATTGTAAATATCCCTTGATATTGTATTTCTCAAAATGGGACACCTCAAAATGTACAAGAAGGGGTGTAGTGAGGATATCAATTGATAATGGACTACATCAATAGTAGGTGGTGGTGATAAGCTACAATTTGGTAGAGAATGAAGCAAGTTACTATTGTAAGTTGCCTATTTTTTGTATAAGCTAATTTATAATAGGTTTTGTGGTATGTAATGGGACAATAGTAGTATTATTAGTAAGGTTAGTTGAAAGGGATTTTTAAAGCAATGGTTGGGATATCATGGTTTGTGATGGGATGGTATGTGAGATAATGAGGTGACCAATAAAAAAGAAAGGATGTAAGGTATGCATAAATGCTTGTTAGACTAATATTTTGAGGAGGGTTTTATGAAAATTTTAATCTTTTAGCAAAAAAATATATAAACATTAAATAAATAATATACCATAACACAAGTACACATGGGGAAAACCATTTTGGGAGAAAAACTGCACACTCTTAAGCAACCCAATGTATTATTTAGTAAACAACTATTATAACACAAGCCTTCACAAGAGTATCACAAACTAGAGGTTCAAAGGAATTTTGATAAATTAACAATATCTACAAAACTCACACATGCCCTCCATCTCAAGCACCTAATATATAAGAGATACAATACACAAAATCATCAAATGGTAATTAGAAAACCATGAGATAAAACCACCCAAAATTATCCCCAATCAAATATGCATATGATGTGCCATAACATACATTATAAGTTTGTCAACAAGTATAACTCCCCTTTATAACTCTTTTTTGCATCCAACAACTTTTTATATTTCATATGCAAACTTTCAAAATCTACAACTTTTTATTTTGTAGGTCAATTGGGTCTCTCTTTTTTTAATGAAGAGCTTGAAGAGATCTATGCAATAGGCACCACCACAGGCGATGACAAATAAACAAGAATATTTATTTTTTCCAAAAACTAAATTTGAAGTCCATAAATTGAGTTTTTCTATTTTATATCCAAACATTTCACTTTTAGTAATATTAACATTAGAAGAAAGGTTGAGACAACCTTCCCAATAAGAAAAGTTAAAGTGCAAGGATAATTATTGGGTTTGAGGAATATGTCCATATGAGAAGATATGGTTTGATGTTGGAATCACAAAACTAGCCACATATGTGGAAGTCACCACATGGGCACTCAAATTCAAAATGTACATATAATTTTGGTTATTTATAATATTTGAGTGAGAGTAACACATCTACTCATAGGTATCCATTATTATGGAAACATAATTATTCACAATTAGGGCCATGTCATGTAAGAAAATGTATGCCTTTAATAGGTTACACATTTAATTCATCATGGCATCAAGAATGCAGCCATAAAATGTTACATGTTTCTTCATCCTCAATGAACGTAAAATGATAATATACAAGTTTCTTCTATTGGTGTGAATAAGGTGTTTTACCTAACTAGTTCACCTAGTAGGTCCTATTCACATGTTAAGTTTACTTAGTCCTAGGAATCTTTCTAGAAGTCTTAGTTGTCATTAGATCTTATCTTATCTTATGCCATTTACTTATTGTGTTCTATGTCATTTAATATTTTTTTATGTTAGCTTTTTCATGTCATAGGATTAAGACACTTGTCATGATCTTGTTTAATCCTATCTCCCACCTTGTTTATATAAGAAAATTATCTTTTAGACTTTTTATTCATAGGGGATGATCATTGGTCTATTGATTATTATACATTATTGGAATCCTTAATCACAAAAATCTAATTTTCTTATCATACTCTCTTATAGGTCATATGTTGTTTTGTAGGTGACCTTGGAGTGTGTGAGCTAATTTTCAGCTCCTAAATCTTGTCTATTTGGTCCAATCTAGGTTGATAAGGCATACAAAGGGTGGCTTCAAGGTTGAAACCTCCCTCAATGTTATGATATGTTGTAGGAAGAGAATCAGGTAATTAAGAAAGAGTTGTATTTTTTAGATCAAAGGATAAATTAGAGAAGTCTAAAGTTGTTTGGAAAGGAGTGGTTTGTGTTCTAAAGTGAGGCATGTTTAAATTTTAAACACTCTTATGCACAATATGACCATAGTAAAGAGAAAGGGTTGTGAAGGTCATTAGAGGTGAAGACTAGAAGCTTCACAACACACAATGAAAAATGGTTAAGAAGATTTTAAATTTTCTAATTATTTTAAAGTGTTGAGTTAGCTAATATGTAATGGGTGAACTAAGAAAGGAAATTAGAAGTGAAGAATGTTAGGTTCACTAAAATTTAGTGAGTGAACCAAGAAAATAAATTAGAGGTGGAGAATGATGGGTTCACCAAATGTAATGGGTGCACCAAGAAATGAAATTTGAAGTGAAGAATGTTGGGTTCACCAAAATTTAATGTATGAAAATTGATCTAGCATAGAATTATTTTTGTTTTCTAATTTAAATGTTTTCCTACATTACTCTAGGATAAAATTAGTTTTGTGTATTTTGTTGATGTTCTAAATACAAAAAGAATAAAATTTTACCAGAATATCCTAGGATGATTTAAACTCATAAAGTGAAGTTTTTTGTTTGGGCTAAAATAATATGCCAAATTATAAAATTTAGATCTATAGTGAATTGAAACACAAAACTATAAAATTAAGTTAAAAAATATAAATGAATAATAGAAATGAACAAGGAGTTGAAGTTTGAACAATCCTATTGAGGACACCTACATGACAAGAGAACATCGATGTGATGTGTTATCATTTGTATGAAGATTGTAGTACATGGTATTGATAAAATGTGTTTTCTCCAAAAAATTATGCCTAGTTGCACACAAGAAATGAGGAAAACAAAGCAACATTCTAGGTGATACTATAAATAAAATGAAACAAACAAATATATGTATTTATGGAATAGAAATAATGAACAAGATGAGTAAAGGAAGTGAAAACCCTCATGTAGTTGAGAGATCGGATAAAACTTGTAGTTAAGATAAGAGGAAAGGTTGGAGCTACTTAGGAGCTTTTCATGAATGGTCAAGCCTATGTTTTGGTATTTATACCTCCATAGGCATCCAAGATAGAAAATTGATAAAAAAAAGTGCGCCCTTAGCTTATTTATGTGTATAGAAACTAAAATTAATGAAAAGAAGCTATAAATATCACTCTAAAATCTACAAAGAGAAACACACTAGAGTGTGTGTGTAAACAAGAGGATGTGAAAAACCTAATGATGCCAATAAAATTATAATGGATTTTTGAAACAATAAAGGAAACAAAAGATAAGGTAGGAGCACTATCACCTCAAGAGATGAAAACTAATGATGTTTCAAATTATAAATTTTTTCTCTAAGCTAAAATATATGAAACATGGATAAAATGATAATTTAAAGTGAACTAAAAAAAAAAATTAGGTTCAAAATTGTAATTGACTAATAGAAAGGAACCTAAAGTTGAAGTTTACAGGTCTTTGTTAAGGACACTTGCACAATGTGATGTCGTTTATGTGAACATTATAGTATACAACATTGGTAAAAAGTGTTTTCCCACAAAAATACATACCCAACTAAAAGAAATAAATAGGATAATAGAGTAGTAATCTATTTGATACCAAACATGAAATGACAAAACTAATCTATCTATATTTATGGAAGAAAAATAATGAACAAGGGGAAGAAATGAAAAAAAACCTTATATGTTTGAGAGCTCCAAAAAACCTTATAGCTAAGACAAGAGGAAAGGTTAGGGATACTTAGGAGCTTGCCACAAATGTTCAAGCCCCTATTTTGGTCTTTTGACCTCTACCAATAGCTAAGATAAAAAAAAATTGATAAAATTTTGTCCTCTCAACCTTTTTTGTGTGTATAGAAACTAAAAACAGTGACCAAAAGCTATAAATATCATTCTTAGATATGAAAAGCACAATCAACTATTGTGTGTGTCTATAACAAGAATATGTGAAAAAACTGATAATACCAAGAACACTACAATGTATTTTGGCAACAATGAAGGAAACAAAAGAGAAGGTAGGAGCACTATAATCTCAAAAGATGAAAACTACAAAAACCAAGAGCATGATCACCCCAACAAATATGGATAATCCAAGGATGACCCGAGTGGTTCTAGAGTGTTTCAAAACCTTCAATGGAGTTCTTGTTAGTGTTGTAATAGTTTGCATGAAGATTTCAATGCCAAAAGTTGTGGTATGAAAGTAAAAGAATGATATAGAATGTGATATTGATATTGCCTAGTAGATCCAAAAATTAAATTGACAGGGAAATATGAGAGCTCAAGGTCTCAAGGATCCATTTGGATTTAGTTCAAAATAGTTACACAATATCTAGAAATGCAACAAGGTGGTGAAATGCTAAAAAATAGTTGTATAATAGGCTGTTTTAGGATGCTAATGTGTCATGGATATTTGTGTGACATGCTACTATTTATAAAGAGATTATGAAAGGTTCACACATCAAGAAACAAGGAGGTTAATGCAACAAAAGTGTAATATTATACAAAAGAGACCATGGGAAGACATGAACTTGGTGTCATGGGTGGAAAAGGCTAAGAAAAGGGCTAAATGAGCCTAAAAGCATGCTAAAGGATATCAACACCAAAGTGGATCCAAAACACAATGTGAAATTACAAGGGTATACAATTTTTCATGTTACATTTTTTTGAAACTTTAGCTAGTTATGGTAGGTGATGTGCTACACTAGAGTACAAAAATGAAATAACATCACAAAAAGGATACTATAAAGGATATAAAAATTTATTCAAACAAAGGGATCATGTTCCAAGGATGATAACCTATAAAAAAAATATGTTAAACAATAAATACCTACATGATAAGAAATGTTAGAATAACATATAAAACTTGCAAGATAGAGGAGTTAGACTAGTATAACCTATAAAACAAGAATAATATAGTATAATGCGCACTAAAAATGTATAATAAAAGGGTGGAAATTTAAAGAAAACACACAAGGGGAGAGAGAGAGAGAGAGAGAGAGAGAGAGAGTCCCAACATGCTCTAATGTTATTAAAATGCAAGTTATGTTTTAATGTATAGAATGTTGTATGGCTAGGAACTATACAATACCTTCATTTATTAGAGGCACTAGCAAGCTCCATTGTTCAATGACCCATTAAAGGTATAAAAAGTAGAGCATATGAAGAACACAAGCTAGAAAAATCTATTGATAGGTGGCATATATGCTACTAATTTTGTAGGGATAATTCCAACAATGTGGGTGTGTGCATATTTGTGGATGTGTATATGAAGGTACGAATAGATACCCCGCCTTAAAATAATTGTATAGATAAAGTGGATTCCATTTATTTTAAGATAAACGAGGGTGGAGAATCTTTAGGAAGCATATACATATATTCTTAAATTCACTAAAGATAGAAATAAAATACCTCCAAGAGAGGCACAAAAGAGGATGTGCAAGCATAAAACACTTGAAATTATGCTTATGAAATAGTACTGAAAGAATGAGGTTGTCACAAAGAAACCAGCAACATCACATGCAAAAGCACACAAAGGGATTTATAAGCTTAAGTTAACTACGTGTATATAAAGATGATAATCATGGGATAGGGAATGAAGTATTATCATCCCAAAAGCTTGTGGAACTATGAGTAGAAAGAAGGATTAACACATGTAATTTAAATAAAATAAAAAATTTGGGTCAACAAGGAAGAAACCTTAATGTCTCAACACTTTGCATTGACCCCAAAATACCAATAAAAAAGGAATATGAAAAATATATAGAATTTATGTACATATAGAATAAGGTTACAATATGTCATTCCTCCTGTATCCATTTACCTACAAGGGTCGCATGGGTCATCTAGGGGGGACTAACAAATAATCAACAATACTTGTATGTGAACACACAAACAAATTGATCGAGTTGTGCTAACCTAGCATATAAAGATATGAGATAAGGATGGTATTCTCAAGACATTTAGTAAAAAAATCATAATAGTCTCATTATAGATCAAGAAGGAAGTAGGACCACCGAGTGGTGGGGATGCTATAAGAATATAATTTATAGAAGAACTAATGATAGGATGTCATGGAAGAGGAATTGGAGAAACTTCCTTCCTAGAATTTATTAGAAGGGAAATTTATCAAAGATCATGTAAATATTGATGATAATATCAATATGTCCATTATTAACTCAACTATGCCATCCTCCAAAGGAGTGGGCGATTCAATGTTAGGCTATGAAACTAACAACTATCACTCATTAATAACAATAATATTGTAGGAAAGAGTGTCAATAGGTCATGGTGGAAGAAGTTCCTCCACAATGGGGGAAACTAATATAAAGGAGCTTAGAAGTCCTGAAATGGGGCTAGACTTAGGTTAGTAGAGAGGTGGAGTGGGATAATATTTAGGTTTTTGTTTATGATATGGATGATGTATGAATATCTGAGGTGGAGGGGTGGATATCTAAGGATGAGGTATTTGATGGTGTGTGGATATAATGGCCAACATAATAATAGTGGGTAGTGTTGGATACCATGCTCACATTAGGTAGGTATAGTGGAGTAATAAATAGTGGATGGTTAGGGATCTTAGGAAGAAGGGGAGGATTGAAAGAAGGAGCCAAGACCACTTGGATTCTTTGAGATGTTATGTTATTAGACCTTCCAAAGGAAAATGAGAGGTTGTAGGCTTAGAATCAAAAGGAGGAGGTAGATACAAAGGCATATGTCCAAAAGGTGGTGGTGGTGGATCAAAAAGTGCATGATGGATGACATGACAATGATGTTTACATAGTCAATCCAATTGGTTACATTTGGTGCATACCCTGGATATTGAAAGAGAAGGGTTAGCATCAATTGATCTATGAGTTTTTTTCCCCCACTTTCCCAAGAAAAGGGGAGTAACAAGAGAAATCATTGGAGGTTGACTAATCACACCAAGTGTAGAATTAAAAGAAGAGGGAGGTTCAATTGACATGGGTTGCCTTCATCTTCCTACCCTAGGTGGAGGGTGATGAGAAAAAAAACCTGTCTATGTTATTATTCTTAAAGACCCTTTTTCCTATCTAAAATCATTCCTTAATTTTATCTTAATCCTCTTACTTTTTCATTTATTTTGGTGCAGGAGCACTTGTATTTAATTCCACCTTGGTGTGTGTGTTAAAATTTTACTTGCACCCATATTGGCCAAATCAGATTCCCACAGGTTTGGTTTGGACCTTAGAAGGTCTCATTTGTGTGTTAAGTTAGTCTCTAGGACTAAAGTCTTCATTAGGTTGTCAAAGTTGTTAAATTTTGCTTTATTAAGCTTTGGACAGCATTTGGTAGAATATAATGCTTTTAGTGTGCTATCCTCGTTGTTTGGAGATGCCATGGGCAGTCAAGAAGCTGTTGGTTCGAGTTTAAGGAGATTAAGGTCCTATAATTAAGGTTAAAGGCAGAGTTGCAAGATTGCATGATGAACTTGTTAGTTTGCATGCACTTTACTTGTCATTGGGAATCCCTTGAAATCAGGGAAATCCTCGAGCAACTGCCCTTGAATGATGGTAATGGCATCCCAAATAGGGGGAATGGCTCGTAGAAGAAGTAGTTAGACATTGTAATCAAAGATTTTGATGAGTAATAGAAGGCAGATTGCAGATTTCTGTGTCTACTGAAAAACCCCATGTGTTTTGCATAGTAGAGTTAATATAGGTATTGTGTGTATTGAAACAACATTGTATTTGTATATATAGAGCAGTTTTAGTATCTTTCTTTGTATATGAACTACTGTGAGTGGTGATAGTGTTTTGTATCTAAAGATTAGGAGATAAAGGGTTTTTATTTCTGTTTTGAGTAGATTTTTTGTGTTTTTCTGTTTACCCGCGAGTTCTTGGGAAAACAGTGTCTTTAAAAGCATTGTGAATGCAGACTTCTCACTATTTTCTGTTCATTAGATATATTTAGGAAAGTTCCTTCTTGTATTTAGGGTGGTTTGGGTCGAGTTGCTATTTTTATTTCATAAACCAGAGTGTAGGGAATAGTGTTTTTGTTTTGAACAGTCTAATAAATAAATGGCTCCCCTCTAAGCTCTGTCCACGGGTTTTCCCTATGATTAGTAGATTATGAAAGGGGAGCCACATATGTGTATATATTTAGAATTAGGGATTTTAAAGAGCCAAGCAATGAATTTAATTTCCAAACTCCTAAAGCAGCCTCCTTAACATACCCATAGGAGTTTGAAGGAAAAGTAAAGAGAAATTTGTGCAGGGGAAGGTACATTTGTACGGAAAAAGTACACTTCCAGGTGGAATATGTTTAAACTCAAGGACACCAGAGAGATGAAGGCTTGATCAATTCTCTTGAGTGAGAAATAGGCAAGTGATCAGCAAAACCCTAGAAAATAGGACAATTAGCCCTCCTCTCCAAGATCATAGGAATCAGCTGTACGAAATAGTAGAGGTCTGAAACCAAATGCAAGATTTAAAGCTCTGAAAAGGGTGCTTGAAAGTTCCTTTTGTTTGGTAGGTTGTTTGTCAAGTGTGAGAGGAAAAGTCAGAAAACTGACTGGTAAGGGCTAGTAGAGTTTAGGCCTCATCTAGGCAAGGTCTTGAGATCGGGTAAAGTGAAGACCAAAGGACCTCCAAAATGGATCAATTTGGATGCAAAAAGCATGGAGACAGTATTTTCAACTCCCCTGCAAGTAGTTCTAGCAAGTTGAAGAAGTTGGCACTTAGACCCTTCTAAGTCCAAGGAAGAGTGAGCAAATTGCAAGAAGGTGTTGAATCCTCTAAGGTTAAAGCACAAGGTGGAACTCTTGGAATAGAGTTGTAGCAAGGTTCAGTTGATGAACTAAGTCAAGACAGAGCCTAAAAGATTGATAGGTTCATGGTGAAGGCAGAGTAATGTCTTCTTGTTGTTAGGTGCAAGCAAACCTTGGAGGCCACACACACCATATTGGTATCAGAGCTTAGATTGATTCAAGGCGTGTGATTAATGTTTCAGCCCACTGAGTCAGTAGGAGAGAACACACCAGAGGAAGGAACCATGGTGACAAATGTAGAGTTGGACAAAAAGGTAGAAGAGCAAGAGGAAGACAACCGGTTGCTCAGAGAAAGGATATCTCAAATGGAGAAACTCTTGGATGAAGTCCATGAGACAGCAGATAATGTGAAGGACAAGATAAAGAAGAAAGAAGAACAGGAAGCCAAGGAAAAAGAAGAGGATTTGGAGGAGGAAGCTCCAAAGCCTGATCTTGTTCTTGCAGAGGAACCATTCTTGAAGGCATTACAGGCCTTGAGTGGTAAAGCAATGGAGGGTGTGCCACTTTTCAGTGGAAAAATGGACCCTGATTCAGTTGTGGACTAGATTGAGAGCATTGAGAATCACTTTGAGTGTGATGGCATAACAGAGGCCCAAATGGTGAAGGTGGCCAAGTCAAGGTTGAGAGGAGCAGCTCTCACATGGTGGAAGTTTGTACAATCAGAAAGAGAGAAAGAAGGCAAAGGTCCCATAGTTTCATGGAGAGGAATGGTGACTAAGATAAGGCAGACCTATCTTCCAGATGATTATGAAGTCTAGTTGCACAGGAGAAGACACAATATGAGGCAAAAGGACATGGATGTCCAAACATATACAAAGGAGTTTCAAAAATTGTGCCTTAGATCAAAAGTGGTTGAAGAAGAGAGTATCAAGTTGGCAAGGTATTTGAATGGGCTCAAGTGGTCTATCCAAGAGGACATGAGCTTAGTAAACTTCAAAACAGTTCGCCAATGCTATCAAATGGCTTTGAAAATAGAAGAGAAAGGCAAAAAGAGACAAGAACAAAACCCTAAAGGTAGAGGAAAAGGGAAAGACAACAGAGGACAAAGGAAGTTACAGTGGAAGAAGCTCAGAACCAAGAGCCCAAGGAGAAGTCAGATTTTCTAAACAAGCAAGAAGGAAGCTCTAGTAGAGGTGGTAGAGGAAGAGGTTTCAGCTCCAGAGGAAGAAGTGGTGGACAAGGAAGAGGCAGCTACTTCACCAACATGAAATGTTATCATTGCAACCAATTGGGACACCCAGCCTATAGATGTCCTGAGAAAGGTAGCACTTCTCATGGAGGAGATAGGAGAACCAATCTGATTCAAGATGAGACTACTGTAGTAAATAAACAACCTGAAGTACCATTGAACTCAGAGGAAGGTGAAAATCTCATGATGAGGACTTTGATCAAAGAACTAGTCAAAGAAGATCCAAGCCAAAGAAGGTCCTTGTTTAGGATAAAATGCAAGATGATGGGGAAGGTGTGTAAGGTCATAATAGACTCAGGTTCTACTGACAATATTGTGTCAGAGGAGGTAGTCAGCAAACTGAAATTGACAAGGATACCTCACAATAATCCTTACAAGGTCACATGGCTCAATAAGGGTCAGCATGTCTTGGTGAATGAACAAGCATGGGTGGAGTTCTCAATTGGCAAGTACAAAGACAAGGTATTGTGTGATGTATTACCTATGGATGCATGCCACTTTCTCCTAGGTAGGCCTTGGCAATTTGACCATCAAGCTGTGCATGATGGAGCTAAGAATTCATATACCTTCAAGAAGGACAATGTAACCTACAAGATTCAATCTTTGTTAGAAGATACTGAGGTGCAGATAGCAGGTTCTAAGCTGCTCATAGCTGGTGAAAAAGAGTTCTTAAAGGCCTTGGAAGGAGGAGAAGGAGTTGGCTATGCAGTGATGATAAAGCCAAGAGAAGTAAGCAAAGAGAAGGCAGCTGAAAAGCAAGAGATACCCAAGGAGATACAAGACTTGTTGCAGACCTATGAAAGCATTGTACGTAGTGGTCAACCAGCAACCTTACCTCCTAAAAGAGCCATAATTCATAGGATAGACTTGATACCAGGAGCCACCCTTCCAAACAAAGCAGCCTACAAGATGACACCTCAGCAAAATGAGGAAATAGCTAGGCAGATTCAAGAACTACTTGACCAAGGTCTTATTAGGAAAAGCATTAGTCCTTGTGCAGTACCCACTGTCTTAGCACCTAAGAAAGGAGGAGAATGGAGGCTTTGTACTGATTCCAGAGCAATCAACAAGATAACCATCAGGTATAGGTTCCCTATCCCTAGGATTGAAGATCTCATGGATTGTCTAGGTGAAGCTAGGTACTATACCAAGATAGATTTAAAGAGTGGTTACCACCAAATTAGAATACATGAGGGTGATGAGTGGAAAACAGCCTTCAAAACCAATGAGGGTCTTTATGAGTGGCTAGTAATGCCATTTGGATTATCTAATGCCCCCTCCACATTCATGAGACTCATGAATGAAATCCTCAAAGACTACATTGGCAAGTTTGTAGTAGTGTATCTTGATGATATACTAATCTATAGCAGAACAAGAGAAGAGCACCTCCATCATATTGAGTTGATTTTCAAGAAGCTGCAGGAGGAGAAACTGAAGATCAATCTGGAAAAGTGTGAGTTCATCAAAACAGAGCTGGTGTACCTTGGTTTTGTGCTATCACATGGCAACTTGAAGATGGACAGCAGCAAGGTAGAAGCCATTCTCAATTGGCCTACTCCAAAGACAGCAACAGAGGTAAGAAGCTTCCATGGTCTTGCTCAATATTATAGGAAATTCATAAGGCAGTTTAGTGCAATTTGTGCTCCCATGTTGGATACCATTAAAGGAGGCATGAAAACTAAGTTTGTATGGAATGAGCAAGCTAACAAGAGTTTTGAGTTGCTAAAGGAAAAGATAGCTACCCAACCTGTTTTGGTGTTGCCAAGCTTTGAGAAGCTATTCACCATTGAATGTGATGCAAGCAATGTAGCTATTGGAGCTGTTCTCAGCAAGAGGGAAGACCGGTGGCTTTTCATTCAGAGAAATTAAGTGAAGCCAAGAAAGTACTCTTCTATGACCTTGAGATATTGTCACATTGGTCCAAGCACTAAGAAGAAGTGGAGGCACACACTTCCCAAAATTCATTGTGTACTTAGACAATCAAGCACTCAATTTTCTGAATTCACAAGAGAAGTTGAGTCACAGGCACATGAAATGGGTGGAGTATTTGCAAGCTTACACCTTCAATATCAAGCACAAGAAAGGAGCTCTCAATAAAGTTGGCTGATCATTGAGCAAGAGAGTTCTCACCATTCAAGAAATTCAGTTGAAGAGCATGGGAATAGATCATTTCAAAGATCTATATGCAGATGATGAAGACTTTGCTGAAATTTACAAGGTATGTCTTGAGTACAAGAATCATTTCCATAGAAAATATGCTGAATATACCTTGCAAAGTGATTTATTGTTTAAAGGGAATCAGCTTTGTGTTCCTAGAGGTTCTATTAGGGAAAATTTAATACAAGAGAAGCATAATGGTGCATTGAGTGGTCATTTTGGGATCACTAAAACTCAAGAACTTGTTCAAAGGTTTTATTATTGGCCAAAGATGAACCTAGATGTCAGGAAATATGTAGAAGTTGTGTAGTGTGTCAAAAGGCCAAAGGCACTTCCTCAAATGTAGGCCTATACCAGCCACTGCCTATCCCTTCTAGGCCATGGGAATGCTTGAGCATGGACTTTGTAGTTGGTTTACCCAAGACAAAGCAAGGTATGGATAGTGTGTATGTTGTTGTAGACAGATTCAACAAAATGGCTCACTTTGTACCCTACAAAACAACCAATGATGCCAGTCAAATAGCCTCTCTTTTCTTCAAAGAAATAGTCAGAATTCATGGCTTACCAATCAGCATTGTCTCAGACAGAGATACCAAGTTTATGAGTCATTTTTGGAAGACTCTTTGGTAAAGAATGGGCACCAATCTTTCCTTTGGATCTGCATACCATCCCCAAACTAATGGTCAGACCAAAGTTATGAATAGGACACTTGGAAACCTCTTGAGATGCTTGACCAAGGAATATGGTCAACAATGGGATTAGATTATTGGGCAGGTTGAATATGCCTATAATGATACAGTGAATAGATCCATAGGGAAGAGTCCCTTTGAAATTGTCTATGGACTACACCCTAGAGGTGTTTATGAACTAAGAGAGCTGAAGGATGGAGTCAAGGGAAGTGGATATGTCGATGACTTTGCTTGTGCAATGCAGGAAATTCATGAGACAGTCAAGAAAACCTTGGCAAAAAATACTATGAAGCATAAGGTTAAGGTGGATGAGCATAGGAAAGAGGTTCAATTTAATGTTGGAGAATTAGTAATGGTCCATTTGAACAAGGCTAGATTGCAGAAAGGAGTTCCTCACAAGCTGCAAATGAAGAGGATAGGTCCCTGTCCTATCTTGGAAAAGTATGGAAGCAATGCAATTAAAGTGCAATTACTAGATGACAGTGGACTGTCCCCTATTTTCAATGTTGTAGACCTAGTCCATTACAGAGGACCACCACCAAACATGGATCAGACCATCCAAGAAGTCATTCAAGATGTAGAAGAGCTCAAAATACCCTCCACTGTAGTTAAGCAAGCTGATAAGGTATTGGACACTAGAGTTTACAAGAGACCCAGGACCAAAGAATACAAAGAACATCTGATCAAGAGGCATGGACAACCTGATTCAGATGTAGTATGGATCAAGGAGGCATAATTTAAGAAGTTGGGAATTGATCCTAACTTGCTCAATCCAAGGGTGGATTGAACTTTCTATTTTGGGGAGGATGGTGCAGGAGCACCTAGGCTAACCTCCATTTTGGTTTGCACAATTTTGGCTTGTACCTAAACTTGGCCAAATCAGATTTCATTGTGTTTGTTTTGATCTTAGTAGGTCTTGCATTTGTGTGTGAAGAGTTAGTCATTAGGACTAAAATCTTCATTAGGTCATCATTAGTATTAAATTTTGCTTTGGACAGCATATGTTAAGTTATAAAGCATTTAGTATGTGCTAAAGCCACATCCTCATTATTTGCAGATACTAAAGGACAGTTAAGGGGTGTTAGCTCGGACTCAAGAAGTTAGTGATCCTAAAATTTAGGAGGATGGAAGGAGTTGCAAGAATACTGCAAAAGTGCATGGCAACATTGTTAGGTTGCATGCAATTCAATTAGTTTGGATTCCCTTGAAATCAGGGATATGGAGGCGAGCAATCTCCCCTTGAATGATGGAAAAGACTCCAAGATTGAGGTAATAGCTCGTGGCAAGCAGTTAGAGATCATTGTACTCAAATTTTTGTTATGTGGAGTAAAGGACAGTTAGCAGATTTCTGTGTTTTCTATGTTCATTGAAAACCTCGTGTGTTTTCATAATAGTGTGATCTTATGTGTTAAATGCATTGACTTGGGTGTTGAACAGAGTTTTCTTAACATGTTCTAGCCTCCTTTCTTTGTAAATAGTTCATAAACTAATAACATATGCATTGTAGTTAAGATTTGGACTGCTAGGAATAGTTAAAGATTGTATTTTCTGTTTCTGCCCGCGCATCTTGAGAAACAGTGATCTTGTAGGCACTGTATTTGTTGATTTAACATTGTGCTCATGCTCATTGGATAGTGTAGAACAAAATTCACCTTGTGTTTAGATTGTTTAGTGTAGATTTTTTTATTAGATTCTTTAGATTAGAAATTAGAGGTCTGTAAATACTGTTTTGAGCAGCAAGGTTTGAAATGGCTTCCCCATAGTCACCAACCACAGAATGTTCCTGAAATTGGTTGAATATGGGAGGGAAGCCAATGCTTTGTAAATATTTAGGGGTAAGAGTGTCAAAAGGCCAAGCAAGAATTTCTAATGCCAAACCCTAGGTGAGTTATAATTACCCGGTTAGGAGTTTGGGAGTAAAAAAAAGTGAATAGAACAGGCAGTGGAAGGTACCACCATATGGAAGAAGTACACCTACAGGTGGGATATGACCAAGCACCAGGATACTAGAGAGATGGAGACTTGATCAACCCTTTTGAGTGAGAAATAGACAAGGGATCAGTCAAACCCTAGGTATTAGGCCTAATTACCATATTAGTCCTTGAATGTAGAAAACAGTTGTATGGCAGGGGCAGAGATTTGAAACCCTGTGCAAGATTTAAAAGTCCCAAAAGGGTGTCAGAAGGTGTGATTTGTTTGCTAGGTACAGTGGAGAATTTGGGCAGAAAAAGCAAGATAGTGACTGGTAAGGGCTAGTAGAAACTAGGCCCTCTCAAGACAAAATTAAGAGATCGGGTAACTTGAGGACAGTAGAACCTCCTAGATGGATTCCAATGGTGGTGAAATGCTTGGAAACAGAGCATCTACCTTCCCTGCAAGAAGTTCAAGCAAGTTGGAGAATTTGGCATCTAGACTCTTCTAGGTGTTGAAAGAAGATTAGCAATTTCAAAGAAGGTGTTGAGTCCTCTAAAGTTAAAGCACAAGTGGAAACTCTTGGAACAGAGTTGTAGCAAGGTTCAGTTGGTGAACCAAGTTAGGACAGAGCCTAGAAGATTGCTAGGTTCATGGTGAAGGCAGAGTAATGTCTTCTTGAGGTTAGGTGCAAGCAAACTTTGGAGGGTTATCATACACCACACAATTTGAGAAACATGTCCTCCACTATGCTTATTTGATTGTACCTAGAGAACCCGTCCATGAATGAGTAGATCTCATGACCTGCAACGTCTTCCAAGATCGAGTTAGTTAAGGGGATTGGAAATGAATCTTTAATGGTAACTGCATTCAGACTTCTAAAGTCCACACATCTTAATTTGTTTGTATTCCTTCTTCAAAGATATAACTATCAAAGAAACCCAATCACTAGTCTCGACCTCTAAAATTATGTTGGCCTCCAACATCTTTTCTATCTCTTCTTGGACTTTCTCAACATAGTTCTTGTTCATTCTATAGGGTTTCTTTTATACAATTTGTGATCCCAATACTAAAGGAATTTTGTGTACACATAGCTTTGGAGGTATCCCTTTCAAGTCCTTGTATGTCCATGCAAAGGTGTCCTTTCATAAAAAAATTGAATGCCGTCATTTTCAATATTGAGTCACAGTCATCTCTAACCATGATCGTTTAAGGATTACCTTCTCCTAAATTCATTCTTTTCATTCTCAACTCCTTGTACTTGATCATTTTATCCCACTCAAAGCTATGGGTTGGCGTATCATCTAATATGACTACTCCCTCCTTATATTCTTCTTATTCCGAGGGAAATGTTTGATTTGTTATTACTTGATCATCTTTTTCAATTTCCTCGACCTACAACATGTTGTAATTGGATTAGAATACTTTGTAGTCTTCCAGTTGCTAGTGAAAGAGTCCATTTAATGAACTTGTTTCATCCTCAAAACAATGTTAGAGGTCCAAAATTTCCTCATCATTTGGTTCCATGAACCTTCTTTCTTCTTTTATTCTTGATTCTCCTCCTTTTGACTCCAAAGCAAAGGAAGCAATCTCTTCACTTATTGACTGATTCCTCAAGTTGATGATGTACATCCTCCCTTTGTTTTCTATCAAGAGGGTGTTTCGTTTCCAATTGTGATCTACCTTTGTTTCAACCAACCATCCTCTCCCCAATAATGCATCGTAATCTTTCTTCTATAATGGGAGGACCACAAAATTCAACAAGAATTGTTGGGTTACGATCATTACCTTTTGTGTCATTAGTGTTCCCAACGATTTGATTTTATGTTGATCCACGTCTACTATTTGGAATGTCAGTGGCCAAAGGGTTGGATTCCCGAGGCATTTCCAAGTATCCTTCGACAATATGTTTATTCACGATGCTCCATTGACAATTGTGTTTGTTATTTTTTTTCCCATGATCTACATTTGCACAACTTACTTCCTCATGTTCATCGTCATCAACATTGGGTCAATGACTTGTTCTACTTGTGGCAATCCTTTATCATGTCTTTGATTTTAATCGTCACCAACCATGTGGGTGATCACCACTCTCAGTTGTTGCATACTTTTAAGAAGGTTTGTCACCTTTATCGGTATTGTTGTTTGTATCACCTAATGTACTATGTTCTTTTCCAACTCTGCTTGAAAGGAGGTACTTGCAATTTCATTAACAGTCCTTCTTTCCTTCGCCATTGCTTGCACTACTTTTTCTTTGGCTTCTCGAAGTCATTCTTTCTCCATACAAGGGTTTGTGTGTATGGCTTTCTTGGTTTGTGCTATGGTGATGAGCAAAACTTATGCATCTTGTTCTTCCATGTCTAGCATATTAATACCCATTTGTTTCAAGCAATCAATGTCTTCATGGTCACCTAGTCCACACCATTTGCACAACATCGTTGTTTTATTTTGGTTGATTTGGCATTTCTTGGCGAAGTATCCCCATTAGTTACATTTATGAGATTTGGCATCATATTGGATTTTGCTTATTGGTCCATTATTGTTAAATTGATTATTGTTTCCCCATCTATTACAATATCCACCAGGAGATGCTTTAGTATTATTATTTTGTGGCTTTGGTGGTGTGGTCAATGGAGTTGATTGTTCCCCTTGAGTGAAGAGAACTTGTGTGTTTCTTGTCTTGAGCTTGTATGGGCATTCCTTGATGGAATGCCCCATCCCTTGGAAAATATTGCAAAATAACTTTTTTGGATTGTTTATTTTAGTGTGACCTTCAAATTTGCAGTCGGTACATCATAATTCTTTACTCTCCTTGTAATTTATTTCTTGACTTTGAGCTCCTTCATCATCCTCATCATATCTCTCCATAGATCTTGAATCATCTTTGATTCATCGTCACTATTGTCTTATTTTCTCATCATCTTTCGTCTTTCACTTCCCTCAAGAGGATGTCTTGTCTTCACTCTCTATATCCATCACCCAATTATAGGCATTGGCATACAAGGACCGAAGCATGACTTTAATTTTCATTTTCCAATTATAGGCATTGGTTATTTTTTCTCCTTATGCTCTCTTCTTCATCCTGATGATGGATCATGAAGTGTGATCCGAAACGTTGATGCAAAAATAACCACACAATCAAATCCAGAAATTGGCAAACAACTATCAGTATGGATTGTTGAAACTTATTATCATTAAATGAAAACATCAATCCTTCAATGGAACATCTTTTCTTTAATCCATCCACTAGCTAGTTTACCAATTTCACCAACAGTTCTTTGAACCTACAATTATAGGTTCTTATATTCTCATGGTTTCCTTGTTTAGTGTTATAAATTTATGCTACGATCTAATTGTCATCCTACAACAATTTAAATTTTGCCTCAAATGCTTTATTTAATGCATCCCATGACACTATGGATTGTGCATCAAATTGTATAAACTAATCTTTCACTATGAATCGTAGTGTTGGGAATGCTCTCATCCAATAATCCTTATCCTCCTGACCGCTTATTATCCATATAGTCTCATGTGTTTTACAATGTTGAACAAGATCCTCATATCCATTCCTCGTAAAATTCAATAGTTCATGTCTTTCCACACTTGGACTAACTGGGGGAGTCGTGACCCTCTTTGCCTAATGTATTCCTTGTGTCTTGAACCTAATTGAACTGTTCTGACATTTACATTTTGGTGCTTCACTTGCACTCTAGGCCACATATGAGTCCATTACTTGTCCTCCTTCAAGGTTCCTTGCACTCTTGTTGTCATTAGGATCGTTTATGTGCTCGCTTCGTCTAGGGTTTCTTGGCTCAATTCCTCCAATACTTGGTTCTTTTGAAATGAATAGCTCTATGATACAATGTATGTTATTTTCAAATGTTCAATTAGTTTATTTTTGGGGTCTCCTTATTTCTCCTCTTTGTTCAATGTTGGTTGTACGAATAGATTTCCCGCTTGGTTGGCATGGTCTTTGTATGCTTTGTCAGGGAGTGGTGGTTTTTTGGCTATCTCCTCCCACTCTCCCTTTGTATGTTCTTTAGTGAAGGTTTTCCTCTCCTCCTGACTATAGCTTCGATTGATGCTTCAACTTTTTCTCCTTGGTGAGCTAGAACTTCTTGTTAAAAATCCTTTAGTTTCTTCGACAATTCTCCTCATTCTCCATCATTCTCCTTGCTTTCTTATGTAGGGATCTTCTCACCCTTCCTTCTGTCAATTCATGACCACTTGGAATACATTTCATGTCTTTGTTAGGTTGTATGGGAATTGATTACTAAAAGTACATCTCCTACTAATGTCACGTTCTTCTTCCTCCCTTTGGTTCCTTTCTTCATACCATTGTGGTATTTGTTGTCTATGTTGTTCTTCTCTCAACCCAAAGGTCTTGCAAGATGATAAGATGGCATACAATGAGCCTTGGCATTCTATGTAGAAGACGATCAACCTCCTCATTGGCATGGCATCTTGAGGGACCTCTCTCCTGAGAGCTTCCCTTCGAGTGTGTTCTTTTAATGAAATATCCCACTACTTCACGAGGTCTTGTGTAAGTTGGTCTTCCCTTTCTTCATTGGCTTGCACAAGTTCATCCATGGACTATCCCATTATACCACCATGTTTCCCATATTTTTTACCAAGTTCTTTAGAGGCAATGACATCAATTGTTTACTCACTAACTCTACTTGATGAGTATCAAGAAGTAAATGAAATAACAAAATATGGTGATAAGTTGCAACAATGTTTCCAAAAAAATGTCATTCCATTCATTCATTCATAAGATTTGCAATAGATACGGGAGGTCATGCATGCAATCTCGACTGTGTACAATGAGAAATATATAGGATACCTAATGATAGTTGAGAAATCCAACTATCAATAACTATCAACTATAATAGTTGTCAAGATCTAACTTTTTAATTGTGAAGCAACTAATTTTATTGTCTATGTACTAAACAACAAGAGGTCATACAACAAGGGAAGGTAGAATATATAGCAAGGTAGAAATCATATCGTGAGGTGTAACTATTGATTCTATATGGTATGACTTGCTACCAATAGCAATATGGTCAATCTTTGAATTGTTTGTCGTTGTACAATGATGAGAGTTTGTTGTGCAAATGGTAAGAGGGGATCATACAATTAAGAAGTGGTGAATGAAAATATTATAATTTTTAATTTTTATTTCCTTAACCATATGGAAGGCAAATAATTATTTGGTTTATATAAATCATTTCTACTATGTCGTAGGATGCTTGGATCCTTTGGTAATTTTTTGAAAGGTCGTACAATATGAGAGCAAGGAATTATTATCATACTTTGGTTTTTCTCTTTATTGTTAGTCGTACAATTATAGGAAAAGGAGTTTGAAATCTCTTTTAGCATATCTTGTTGTACGATGGGAATTGGTACTTTAAAGGAATTATTTGTTTTTTGTCCTTTTATTTATTTTTCTTATGTGTCATCATACAAGAACAAATAAAGGCACTTTGGTATTAGGTTTTTTTCAATTTGTTTCTTTTTTCTACTCAATTTCTCCCATATTCCCAGACATGATAAGCTCCCTATATTATTGTAAAAGTCCTCAACCAAGGCATCCATCACCGTTTACTCGACCCACTAAAATGGGCTTGAACTTTTATTATTATTTCATTTTTCTTATGTGGGGCCCACCTAGTATTTTCCTTTCCTTTCCAACTTCAAAATTCTTTTTTCTATCTAACCCATTGAATGATACTTTTCCTTTCATTACTTTGCTATTCAACCTAGTGTAACATATTTTTTATTTTCCATAAATTTCTTGTAAGTCTACTCTAATCTAACTTTGATGTCATGACTAAATATGTAGCTCAAGTAGGATCATTTGTAACATCCCTTACAACAATAGGAATTCATAGACTCCAATTCATTTTATTATTATTATTTTGAGTTATACTTCCAATAATTTTGTGATTGTCAATTGCTTTTCGTGCTACTACTAAAACATCAAAATCAATCATATTCAATGCTTTTAACCTTTGCAAACCTTGTAATTTGTTCAATACACATAGACCATCCAACTATCATTCTTCATTCGTTGCTCTTCATGATCAACATAGCTTCAATAAAATTACAATTTGAGGGAAACACTTCATATTCCTCCATTTGCAAGTGGAATAGGCCATGAAGGGAAAATATTTGAATTCCAATAAGTACCATTTGGGTCAATAAAAAAACCTAGTAACTTGATTCCTTGTTGATTTGCACACACCTATTGAAAAATTAAAGACCAAATGGTCAACTTTTCCAAACTTTTCTAGGTATCTTCAGGAAGCATACTTACTCCCTATCTGTCATCAATGATTGTATTAGTAAGATTCTTCCTAAATATCTCCATATGTACCATTGTTCGTTTATTTATCAAGTTGACTATCAGTAGCATTGAGTCTATCACCTTATCACCACATAATAGAGGTTCTATTATTAAATCTTCATTATCCTCTTCGATAATTATTTATTCTATCTTACCACATTACCATGGTGGCATTTGCAGTCCTAAGCTTTGGGATGCTCTGCAATAAATATTTATGTCATCTTGACTAATACAGTAGTCTATTATACCTTTGCAATGTTTTTATCTAACTCCAACCTACCCATTGGAGGACTTGCATGTTAATTGGAGTATCAATATATCTTTACCATTGCTTGCTCTACTTCTACACTTGCCTCATGAAGTCCTTGTTTTGTATGTGGGTCTAGGTATATAGCCCTCTTTGCTTAAGCTCGAGCAACAATCAAACTTTGTTATGTCTCCCTACATCAATCATGTTCACACTAGCCTTTTGCTTCAAACATTCAAAATTGTCATGATGTCAAAGTCCACAACATTTGCATGATAATATTGTTTTGTTCTAGTTTCTATTCATCACATTGTTGACATTGTATGTTGGGATCACCTTTTGAGTTGTGTTGTATCCAACTCCAGCGTCCACCTCTTTGATTTTGATAGCCTCTTGGAGATATATTCATGTTATTATGTGGCTTTAGTGGTGTGCTTGGTGAAATGGCCTACTCTCCTTGTGTGAAAATAACTTGTGTGTTTCTACTCTTCAAATTGTATAGGCATTCTTTTGTTGAATGGCTCATAACCAAACAAATATTACAAAGCATTTTTCTTGGGACAACTAGATTTGGTGTGACCTTCACTTTGCAATCAATACACCATAGTTCTTTAGGTTCTTTATTGATTTATGTCACTATTTTCAATTTCTTCATCATTTGAAACATGTCTCACCTAAGTGCTTTTATTATTCACAATTCACTGGCATTGCTTCCATCTGATCCCTCATCTTCATCTATTTTTCTTTTGGCTTGTGAGGTCATTTTGTCTTCATTTTTAACGTCCATTGCCCTATAATATGCCTATACATATTATGAGGGTGGTACAACTTTCTCTTTTTCCTTAATGAAAGAATAAGGCCTTCAATAAACCATCTTTTCTATAAACCAATAGCAAGTTCCTTTTTCTAACTTTACAAGTCTTTAAAACTACAATAATAAGCTCTAACATATTGGTGCTTACCTTATCTCATTGATGAACACACACTTATACTAAAAGGGCTTTACTTTTCAAATTAGTAACCACAATAACTTTAAATACACAACATCAACAAAAAAGAACACAAGATGTACACGGAAACCCTTTCAAGAGAAAACCATGGAAAAAGGATTGCTTGGATCTGTTGTCCAAATCTACCATGAGTAAAATAAAATTCTCTTACAAATTTTGTAGGTACCAACCCGTTAGAGACACCAATCCCATTACACCAACTTAGCAAGAGACACCAATCTCTTCAATTAGGAGGCACCAACCTCCAAGTGAACAAAACTTTTGTCTTCTTGAATATTGCTTCTTCAAAGCATGATTTTTGTGTGAATCTCCTTCATAAGATCTACTTGTAAGTCCGCTTATAAATCTGCCATAAATCTCCTTGAAAATCTACTATAAATCCAATATAAATCTCCTTAAAAGTCTTATAAATCTGTCATAAATCTCCTTTAAAGCCCGCTATAAATCTGATCCTCTTCTTAAAATTTCTCTTCTTCACCTAATTCTTTCTCTTCTCCTCCTAATTCCTACCCTTAAAAGGAATGATTTTGCATTGAATTACTTGCTTTCTAACCTCTAAAATAACTTTCTATTTATATCCAAATCATACACTTCACCAAAAGGAGGTCGGCCAAGATTCGACATAATAACATTTATTTTAAATATCTGAATTCACCCAAGAAAGGTGCCAAAGAGGACGTTGGCCAACAACATAAGTATTATTTTTATTAATATTTTTCAACTTGCAAAGTGAGCACCAAGGTGGAGGAAGGTCAACCAACACTTAGGAATTATAAACATCTCTTTTATCACCTTTAAATAATGTGATCTACCCTTGAATGAAGTGATTAGTTCTCCTTTGATATTGCCTTGGGCATCACTGACAATAACATTACCAACACTTATGTGTTAAATTTATGCTATAACTTTGTTAGCATCTCATAGTAATTTGAATTCTTCTGCAAAGGCTTTTTTTAATTTCTCCCACTTATTTTGGGAGGTTTGTTCAATCTTTGTCTATCAATTGATGGCCATGGCTCTCAAGGGGGTTGAAAAATACTATAGCCAATATGTTTTATCATCTCAAGAGCATTGGTTGCCCAAATTGTTTCACGTCATACAATGTCTTATGGGATCTTCTAGTCCATTTCTTGTAACCTTAGGTAGTTTTTTCCTTTCTACACTTGGGATTGATGGTGGAGTTACCATAGCTTTACCTTGGTGCAAACATTGTTCATCAAACTTGCTCCACAAGGATTTTTGGTTTGAATATTCCAATGCCCTGCTAACACTCTCAAACAAATGAAAATCCTCTACTTTTTCTATAACTTTAGTGTTCTACACACCTGTTTCATCTTTAGGTTCTCTTTTGTCTTCTCCAACCCTTGGCCCTAGAGTTTTTGGCTCAATTTCTTCTTCTACTAACTCTTCAATGTTTCAAAGGTTGCTCGCATATGCTTCCCCTTCTCTAACTATGAAGGATTTCATCTCCCAAGGAAGAATTTGCTCCTCTACAAAAGGCTCTATGGATTCTTCACATTGAACTTGGTCTACAAGGTCAACCCACACTTTGTTTGATAATGGAAGGTATCTTGCTATTGCCAACCACTCTTCCTTTGTATGGTTATTTGTAGTGGGTTAAATGTTTTGATATCTTTTCTCCAAACTACAACTTCACCTAACATTTCAACTCTAACTTTCACTTTGAGAGGGACTTCAACTTCAAATTTACACTATTAGAGCTTCTTTGCCACTTATTTTTTCTTCTCTATTACATTTGCTTTGTAAATATTAAATATCACCCAATCTCTTGGTCTTGACCATGTTGTGGTCTCTTCCTACTTTTGTTGGAGTCTAACGAGCATGAATATCTTCTATCAAACCCAATTTCTTTTAAGGCAATGGTGCCAAATGTTTTCTGCTTTCTAGTAAAACTAATACTTGAAATAATCAAGTAGAGTAAAATGTATCTTTATTTACATATGAAGTTCTTACAAAAGTAGACCAAAGATGATCAACCAAAGATCATACTACTTTCCCCATCTATGCACAATTTATTTGAAGAGCCTGATGGTTGCCAAGCAAAACACAATTGTCTACCGACTCCTATAACTATACAAAAGCTAACAAACAATTAATACATAGTGGAATACAACCATATTAACAAAATATGATAAAGGCATTCTACGATGACTACATTGTTGAAGCAATTTAGGGAGGCTTTTCAAGAAAATGGTTCAACATGAGAACAGTTGCTCTTGAATTGACATCTTCCCAACATTGGTCTATCAACGATCATTTATGGATGCTAATGAGGTAAATAAATAATTGCTATATTTCTTACACCAAAATATAATCCATTCTAACACATATGTATGGTTCTCTTATTGTTATTGTGCCTACAAAGATAGTTCATGAAGAATTGTGTATTGATTATTAGGCCTTCAATAAGATAACCATCAAGAACATGTACCCTCTTTCTTTTTATATTAGAGATCATATACCAAAAATACCAAAAGTAGGTACAATATATGGTGTACACACAAAGCTACCAACTAGTTTCATCTTAAGAACACATCATGGAAGACAACGGACTAGGACAATCTGCAACCTTAAACAGTCATAGAGTCAACAACAAAAACTAACAGACCTAAAATATTTATGACTGATTCTTATACATTACTACTATCAAAAAGGCCCAAAAATTAATAGCAGAAGACATTGCAAGCTATTCCCAAGAGCACTTTTGATTACTGTCATTTTCATAATAATTTATTTCAACGGTACCAATTACTAGATCAACTTCATCTTCAAAATTCAAATCTTTGACTATGGGCTCAAAGTTTACAAGTCTCTCGGAGTTTCTTCTCATGTTCGTTTCTTTTTCTTTTTCGAGTTTAGAGACATTGTTTTTCTCCATGTACTCCTTAAGCAGCCACAACTCCTTTTCATCCAGCTTGTCTCTATCCTGGGGCAAGAAGTGTGTGTTGACAATTTCTTTCTTGTACACCAACATGAGAACCTCTTTCAGGAGGATCATAGATTTGCTTTTTGGAATCTCCAGAATCATTGAAGCTTGCATCATTTTGTTAAAATAAGTGAGCTTACAATAAGAGTCGATAAGATACCTTTTTTTACCTTGGAATAACTCGTCATTTCTTACTTTCCAAATATCCCACAAAAATTCACTAATAAAGACAAACCAGAAATTATTAAGCTTGGCAGAAAAGGACTTGACATTCCCAAACAGAATTTCAGCCCAGTTAAATCCTTCCCTGTTACCCCAACTTAAACAATTGCCCAAAAAGAATAGACCACTGTTTAAAATCTAAAGGGCACTCTAAAAAGAGGTGTTCAAAAGGCTGAGACTTATTACAAAGATTGCAAGAGTTGACACGGAAACCAGAATTATGGACACCATTAGAAAAGAAAAAAAAAAAGCTTTCTTAGAATAAACATTCACCTAAAACAAATATTTTGGACTTGCAAACAGAAGATCACATTAAGTTAAGAACAAAATACAACTCTTTGCCAGACATCCTAAAGTTCCAATTATCTTTGATTTTGCATAATATTTCTCTCAAGTCCACTAGCATACCATACATCTTTTTGGAGGTCATTTTTTTCAACAAAGAATCATCCATCCATTGAATATTGCCAAGAATTTCCATGTTAAATTTTAGGATAACAGAAAACTTGATATTATAAAAAGATTTCTTCAGAACTGAATATGTTCTTTTCCGCATATTGGGAATGTCAATACCCTATGCAAATTAACCCAATATTTAGTTATGCCTCTGTCCACAAGATAACCAAAGTTATCAATTCCTTTTGAAGCCCAATATTTTGCAAAACAGCCTTTAGTCAATGCCAAAGCCAAAGGTTTATTATTCCAATGTAAATTCCACCATATAGATATATATGCAGCAAAAGCATCATCAGTCCTAGAGAAAATTTCCTTATTCTTAAGCAAGTGTTTCACACTTTTCCAAGCCCTCCATATACTACAAAAACATTGGAGCCAAAAGGAAAAACAACTACTTTAGCAAAGAGCAGATCATGAGGGTGTAAAGCATTCCATTTTCCAAAGCTCTTCCCCATCAAAGGATTTACCCTCTTTCACAGATTGATAAATTGATAATTTGTTAGACCAACCTCAACATGCCCACTTTACAAAGCTAGATTTGAAAGTCAGAGATCACCAAGGAAGAATCAATGAAGAGGATGTGTAGAAAATGTCATTCAAGACAAGGCAAGCTTTGTATGAGTGGCTTCTACTTTCTCTTGGGTTCCATTATGCGACTACTATTAGTATTTCACATTCTTTTGTAGACTTAGAGCACAAAATTAGGTGTGGGTTGGGACCTTTTCAAAAACAATAACTATTTGGATTGGCTTTAAGCTCTTGGCAATTAGCTTCCACCACATTATAATTGACGCACACCTATGGGTTTCCTTTGACTAAAGTGTCTTCAGCATATTCTTAAAAGACATAGAATGCTATCAAAGGGACTGTGATGTAATGGTAGACAATGGAGGGCACATTTAAGAATGCGACCCAGTTTCAAATCCCCCTCACACTATAAGGTAGCCCCTAATTCTAGCAAACATGTGGCATGACTCTCGTGTGACAATTATGGGATACAATAGTAAGAATGTGGTCTAAGCTCACCCCTCACCAACTAAAGGCATATAACCTTGCCAATGATTAACTAAGCCAAAAAAGGAGATGGAATGTCCGTGCACTTTCTTTTGAGACAGAATATGCAATGTCCTCAAAAACTGAGCAATAGAGGATATTTAAAAGATAAAGTGAATAAATCTGTAAAGTTCTGAAGAGCTAACATTATTTCTCTATTCATCAAGATTTTAAATGATTACTAATGTACTCCCAAACATTAAATCTCTAGAGACAAGTACAATAAGTCATTAACAATGAGAAAGGTATAAAATTGGTATTAGATATTCATTTAAAAGAAGACACAAATAATGTACAAAATATTTTCTCCTTTGGAGAAAAGCAAAATTTGGGATGACAAAGCTGGTATAATTTAAGCTCCTATCATAGACATCTACTATCATACCATCAAAGCTACACCACCGCACCTTCATTGGTCACATAAATTCATGCAGATTTTCAATATGTAGACATTTAGTCAACTCGTGAATAGCAATAACAGGATAAATGATCAAAAGCCTATAGTTGCCTGTCATAAAGGACAAAGCTTTGTGATCAGAATCTATTCATACTAGCCAAATTCTAAGCATCAAAAGTAGCTGACGATTAAGATAAATTGATTTAATTTACTATAGGAGGAACAATCTGGAACTCACCCTGGAATGGCATGAGAATCTAGTATTTAACTTTTCTTACCCTTGAGTTGAACAATGTCTTGTATCAATATTCAGATATGGCACGCTCCAAATGATCTGACAGATATTAAAAAAATAAAATTACTAATAAACAATGATCCACACCATACACAATGAGAATTTCACATGTAATGACTAATAACTAACTCTGATTACTTTGGTAAATGTTTTTCATGGCAAAAAGCTATTTTGCAAGTGAATAAGTAGTGCAAATGCAAATCATTTAGATTATCCTTAGATAAAAAAATGGATCTGAATGATGACATTATTTCCTTAAATCTGTCTTGTCAAAGTTTCTGTAGTCATAATCATCAAGAGTCAGGTTTCCCTTATACAAATTCTATGTGTTTCTTCCTACTTCCAATACAGTGGCTTATGTGATTACCCTGAGGTGAATGCATTACATCTCTTTTTTTGTCTGGGTCAGCAAGTGGGAAGCCCCAGCCACCAGAATATGCCCGACAAGGACAAAGGAAAGCCTTCAATAATTTATGCACAATAAAGCAGAAAAAAACTTCCCAAGCCTGAAGAGTAGAATTTTCTAAAAGGGATAGATAATCAAGGTAGACTTAAAACTGGAACCTTTGGCAGAAAACATTTGAAATTCAATGTTGTTGATGTTATGGTGGCGGGTGTTATCCTTCACCCGAATTAAAAATAATAAATATTAAATAAATAAAATAAAGCAAGTCGGACTTGCTATTTATTTTATGAGGCCAACCAAAACAAGAAGACACCTTGTTTGATGAAAGAAGCCGACCCAAGATGAAACGCCACCTCACTTTGTATATATAGAAGGAGATGCTCATTTATTTTATCATCGATTTTATTCTCAAGACATTCGCACTTATCAAGGAGTTTGCGCATCTACAGCAGATCATAATATTGCATAGGGCAGATCAATATCAAGGAGAGATCATAATAATTGTGTATTTGCATCTAAGTGAGATGTGATTCTTCATTGCATTATATCGGCCTTGTGTTTGGCCAAGATTGTAAGCAGATTTCTGCTCCTTCAAATTCAATATATAAGAGATATATTTTGGCTGGGTTTTTCTCCCTCAAGGAGGGTTTTCCCAGGGTATTTGTTGTGTTCTATTGTTCATTATTTTGTATTGCTGCATATCTTCATTTCTGGTCTAAAACTAACATGGTATCAAAGTGGGTTTAAGCAAGATCAGATCAGATTTGTTTAAGCAGCAAAAGTCTTCTTCTCTTCTTCTCTTCTTCTCATCTAAGAGAGTCCATCTAAGCATTGAAGATGGCGAACGGAGTCAAGGTTGAAGATAGGCTTGATGGTGCATCAAACTTCACCTCTTGGAAATTTAGAGTTCTTATTGCACTAGAAGAAAATGATCTTCTAGACTTCGTGCAGAATGATGTGCCCGAGCCATCCGATGAGGCTGACAAAACTCAATGGAAGAAGAATGGCACTAAGGCTAGGAAGATCTTGATAGATTCCGTGAAGGATCATCTTGTGCCAATTATATCCAAGATGAAGACAGCCAAAGTCATGTTCGAGACTCTACAAGGCTTGTATGAGATCAACAACACCAGCAGAGCTCTTGCCTTGAGACAACAATTCCATCATATAAAAATGGCTAAAGGAGATTCAATCATCTCCTTCTTCATGAAGATTACTGAGTTGAGAGATTAGCTATGTGCCATTGGAAATATAGTTGAAGATAGAGACCTAGTTATGTTGGCACTGAATGGTCTTCCTCAATCTTGGGAGCCCTTTATCCAAAGCATTAGTGGAAGATCTAAATTGCCCAAGTTTGATCATCTTAGAGCTGATTGCATTCAAGAGGAATCAAGGCTGGCAGCGAGAGGAAATGGACGAAGCTCTCATAATGAAGAAAATCATGTCCTTGCTACTCAACTTCCAGAAGGAAAGGAAGAGAAGGGAGAAAAGGCAATTTCAAGAGGAATAGAGACAAAAAATCAGAGTCTGCTCCTGAACCAAAGAAGAAGAAGGATCTCTCTCACATTCAATGTTTCAAGTGCGACAAGTATGGTCACTATGCTCGAGATTGCATATCAAGACCAAAGCACCATGCTTCTACTGCAGATGTTGATGATGTGTCACCTCAAAAGGAATCTAGAGACAACTCAGGGGGATTTCTATTCATCTCCGCTCTTTCAAGCAATGTTCCAACCAACAGTGACATTTGGTTGATTGATAGTGGTGTTTCACGACACATTACAGGATATCAAGAGCATCTATCGGACATGACAGAAAGAGAAACCAACTTGCAAGTGATAATCAGAGATGATGCTTGTTACTCCGTAAAAGGAGCTAGGACCACCTCTCTTCATCTAGATTTTGGCATCCCTCTTCATCTGAGTAATGTCTTGTTTGTACCAAGAATCAAAAGAAATTGTCTCCATTTCAGCATTAGAAGACAAGGGATACCAAGTTGCCTTCTCTGAAGGGTAAGTTCTTGCTTGGCCTAAGAACTCCAGTATCAAAGCAGCTCGTGTGATTGGTGTCCGTCAAGAGAGCCTATACAGACCTTTTATTTGTCTAGTTCAGGCATTATTGCATGACTCTACCAGTTCAAGTGAGCTATGGCATAGGAGACTTGCTCACCTACACTTCAGAGATCTTCCATCTATGGAGAAGATGGTTACTGGTCTACCGAAGCTCAGTCAGGAGCACAATGGCATTTGTAGAGGATGTGCACTGGGTAAGAATATCAAGGGTCCTTTTCATAGTAGTGATAGTAGATCAAAAGGAATTTTAGATCTTGTTCATTCTAATTTATGTGGTCCAATGTCTATGGCACCTTTGAGTGGATGTTGGTATTATGTGATTTTCATTGATGACTACTCTCGAAAGACTTGGATTTACTTTTTGAAGTCTAAAGAGTCTGAGGAAGTACTTGATAGATTCAAAGAATTCAAGGCTCAAGTTGAGAACATGTCTAGGAAAAGGATTAAAGTTCTGAGATCCGATAATGGAAGAGAATACACTTCTAGAGGTTTCTGTAATTTCTGCGTTGAGGCAGGGATCAAGAGGGAGTTTTGTGTTCCATACAACCCTCAGCAAAATGGAGTTGCCGAAAGAACGAATAGATCCATAGTTGAGGCAGCCAAAGCTACGATTCATGATCAAGATTTACAGACCTTCCTTTGGGCAAAAGCTTCCAGAACTGCAGTGTATGTTTAGAATTGAAGTCCTCATCGAATATTGGAAAACATGACTCCTAAAGAGGCCTTCACAGGTGTGAAACCTAAGGTTAGTCATTTAAGAATTTTTGGTTGTCCTATTTATATGCATGTACCTAAGGATAAAAGATCTAAGCTAGAACCATCAGGCAAGAAAGGAATATTTGTGGGTTACAGTGAGTCTTCAAAGGACTATAGGATCTACATTCCAAGGCAGAAACAGATTAGATTAGAAACAGATTGAGATCAACAGGGATGTCTCTTTCGAAGAGGAAGTAGCCTTCAAAAGATCTAAAGGGTCTTGCATGGAGATAGACAGTGAAGAATAGGAGACACCTCAAGATATGGACATATCTCCTAATCATACCCCTGAGATTCAGAAGGAGTCTACTGAACCAAAAGAGACTATTGATCCAGTTGATCCCATAGAACCTACTGATGGTCTCAGAGACATTGCTATAGGTTGAAAGAGACCTCAATGGGCTAGACAAACTATGCAGGAGGCAGAAAAGTATGCAGCTCCTCGAGGCACCTTCAAGGAAAGCAAGAGACCGTTATGTGGCATTGATGAGTCACATCATTGATTCTGAACCTTCCAGTGTTGAGGAAGCATCCAATCAGCAAGTATGGAGAGATGCTATGACAGAAGAATTGAAGAGCACAAAGATATACTTGTGAATCAGTATATCAACTAACTTTTTCCCTCTCAACTCTTATCAACTTCAAACTCTAATACAAATCAACTATGCAAGAATATCTCAATATGAACAAGTTGACACCAAGATTTTACGTGGAAACCCTTACGGGAGAAAACCACGGTACAAACAATGTACTTTATGAATTATATAAACTTTTACAATGAATGTAGGCACCAACCTACTTGAATCACCAAATAAGAAGTTTAGTAGGCACCAACCCTTAATCCTGATTTAGTAGGCACCAACCTACAAGGAGCTTCAACCCCTAGTGCTGATTTAGTAGGCACCAACCTACAAGGTGCACCAACCCCTACTTGCCAAGCACCTACTTAGCAAAGATTATAATTTGAATGAATAGTGTTTTCCACCTTTAATGTTGCTTCCTCAATGGATGGTGGACTTTACAATCTTCTTGAAATTATCCTCCTTGAATGATATCAAAATATATCTTGTTCACAATTTTCCTTTTCACATAAAAATTTACTTCATGATGATGCCATCTATTTCACCAGATCTGCATATATTCTTTACAAGGATCTTCCTTTTATCTTCTCATTTGCATATCTGATATAACCTTTATTCTACACAATTTTTCTCTTATAAATCTGATCACTGTTTCTGATTTTGTATCTTTTGTAGGCACAACACTCAGCAACAAAATACACATACTTGTAGAAACCCTTGTTTCCCCGTTTTCTCTGTATCTGTTTGTTTTTATGATTTTCTGAAGGTTTTTGGTTTTTTGACTGTTTTTGTGGTTTTTGCATAAAATATGAAGATGGCGATTTTGCAAGAAATAAGAAATAAATTCTCTAAAAATTATCTAACTCCGAAAACTACAGAATATATTGCAAATACTGAAGCTTGTCTAATATATAATCTTTTGAGACGATTACAATAAGACCCAGTTACATGCAACCTAAAAAGCAATGATTTTATTGAAGAACCTGGTGAAACGCAGCAAGTTGTAACTGACAAGATGAGGGTACGGCTGCAACAAGATCCTTTCTCCTTCTTTGAAATGATTGCAGACTGATCCAACTGCCTGGGCGCCCTCAATAATGGTGATAGCAAACAAAGATAGAAGGCGTTTTGCTCAAGAGGTAAGTACGGCCTGAATATGAAGAAGTACGGCCTGCAGCAAATGGTACGGCTGTCAGACCAGCAAGTACAAGTGTACGGCTCCCTTGAAATTGATGTCCAAACTCAAAATATGGTGCGCCCTTGTTGACAACTGCTTCCAGGATGGAAACCCTGACCAAAAATCTCTGATGCTGAATGTTCTGTGAAGTTCAATGATTTCCTCTGGATGAAGAAACCTCTGTGCTGGCAATAAATCAGATGTTATTTCACACCCTCTGAACTGCTTTCAATGGAGATGGCTCGTTCCCCAATGAATTCGAGACTGAAACCCTAAGTTTCTGTGCTCAGACAAAACTTGACCAATTTCAATATCAATAATCACATAATGGCTCGAAATCCAAGGCAAAATGGCTTATACCCTCAAAAGTGCGATTTCCACCAAAATAGGGAATCATTAAAATATTCGCACTTTTTATTTAATTACTTTCAATAGTCTCCAGCCAAATATTTATTATAAATTTAATTGCCAAATTGGCCCCTCTCTGATGATGGCGACCCCCTCAATCAAAATCACTTAAGTTATAATTAAATATTATAACTTTATATTATAATCTCCAATTAATTAATATTTAATTAATTTAATTAAATATTAATATCTCTCTCATTAATCATCCGATGCCTGATCCGTCTGAAGCTGACGAACACTGAAGTGATTCTGAACACTGCCAAAACCATACTGCTAAAAATAGCAGGGGTCCCACACTGACTGCCAAGAACTGCTAAAAATAGCAACTTCTGCAAGAAATGCCCGAATGAGTCCGAACGAAAGCCAAATGATCAAACTCGCCAACAGAAGCTGAGCCAAGCTCACGACCTCTATCCGGCTATCGGCCCGAGGTCGATGATGGCTAATCTCGCTCGAGAGATGTCGAGAAGGGACATGATGACTTTCTACTATCCGCTTTCCGATTGTAACTTAAGAATATAGCATTTGCTTCACACAATACTCAGCACAGCACTTATGTTTTTATGATTTCGCAGTTATTCCTTATAGCACACTCCTATCCTCTATTTTCAGATTACATACATCTTATGTACTCACAAACTCAGCACACATTCACTTCAAAGATCTTCTTTTATTACCACATACATACACACTTTCCTTAACCAGTACTTCGAATAAGATTCATTCTATATAGCCATACACATTTGTGTTTATGATATATCGATTGTCCCACACACAACTGTAAATCTTCAATCTCTATCAAATACAATGTTCAGTAATTACACAGCATACTTCTTAATCTGCAATTTTGATGATATAGCCTTTATTTCATTTCCCGACACTGAAAATCTTCAATCTCCATCAAAGATGATATTCAATAAATTCCATCCATCAACACCACTCTCTACAACCTTCAGATTATCTTTATTTTCTCACATGCACTCTTCTATATGATGTACATGTTACGCCCAGCACTCTCCCCTTTTTATGAAAATGATATTCGATAAAAAAACCACACAACTACTCTTTCAAATCTGTACCTTTATATCTTCTTGCCTCTTATGAAGAGAGGCATCACTTCATAATGGATGCATTGCTTTCCAAAGAACACATCCTTCTCAACAACATACCCCCTTTTTATTGCTGCCTCCAAACAGATCGAATCTTTTAAAAAACTAAATTTAATCTTTTTTGTTTGTCTTGAAAAGTCGCACTATTTGGACTCTTCATAAATCTGATTTTGTCTTAACAAAAGAAATCAGACTTCTTCAGCATTTAAATGCATCTCATCAAAGTGTTATGTCTCTTCATTTTTGATTAATCTAACTTCTATTGTTTGCCTTAAGAAAATTAATCGCACCATTATAGATGGAGGCATCTATTCAAAAGTCGTATCTTTCTTTTTTTCTTAAGGTATCGCTCCTCTTCGAATTTGACTTTTTCCGTACCTCTTCAAAATGCTCGCACCATTTTAATCATAAGGTGCATCTCTTAAACTCGTATTGCTTAATATGTCTTGTTTAATCTGAAATCGTAGTTTGTCAAAAGCAAATCGCATCATTCTGAAATCATATCACTTCATTTCATGAGATCGTTGATTCTTCATTGTTAATTATTGTCTTCTTAATTAATTGCTGCGCCTTAACTCACAAAGCCACGATTCCTTCGTTTGTTTACTTTGGATATTTAGATTCCTTCAATCACAATGGCACCAATCATCGAAGAACTTTAGTATCATCACTCCCTGCTTCTTCTATAGCGGTGACTGCCAAATAATCTTTCGTCTCTTTCAAGGTCATCAACAGAGCATATATTGTCTTTATCATTATCGGTTCCCTCGTATGAAATTTACCGTGCCTTTACATATGTGACACTTGTTTGTACTCATAGAACATAGCTCTTGTCTTACAATTATTTGAACCCCCGACAATAATAAGATTGGTGATCATATCACCAAAGACACTTATTAATTTCAAACTCATATAATGGTTGAGTCTCTTATTATCTTTGTCTATCGAATACATTATATTACCTTTATCGTCCCTGATTTCTTCTTTCAATGGTTGAGTCTCTTAGTGGCTTTAATTAATTTTATTATTATTGGCCTTTTCAAATCGATACACCTGATGTTCTTCATCTTGGCTGAGTTCATATCTGCACGATCTGTATCTTTTGATATCAATGACAATCTCAGATAATGAAATTCCTTCTTGACATCACATTGACATCAATGACAACATTTCCAACAAGAATATCAGTCTATCATCAAGAATGATGTTTGGGATGTTGTACTAAGACTTGAAGGGAAATTAGTTGTGTCTTCCAAGTGGCTCTTCAAAATCAAGCATGCAGCTGATGGTAGCATTGAGAAGTACAAAGCAAGATTTGTGGCTAGAGGATTCTCTCAAAAGGAGGGAATAGATTATGAGGAGACATTTGCTCCTATTGCTCGATATACATCTATCAGGACTATCATTGCTATTGCATCCGCTAAAGGCTAGAAGTTACATCAAATGGACGTCAAGACTGCATTTCTTAATGGTGTGATTGAAGAATAAGTGTACATTGAGCAACCAGATGGTTTTGTGATTCATGGGAAGGAGTCTCATGTATGCAGATTGAAGAAGGCATTGTACGGCCTTAAGCAAGCACCTCGTGTGTGGTATGAAAGGATTGATTGATACTTGATGAGCTTGGGATTATCCAATAATGATGCAGATTCCAATCTTTACTTCAAGGTAGTTGATGGTGAGGCTTTAATATTGGTTCTTTATGTTGATGATTTATTTCTTACTGGAGCAAAGTATGTCATTGTCAAATGCAAGAAAGAGTTAGCCTCCGAGTTTGAGATGAAGGATCTCGGTCTTATGCATTACTGCCTAGGACTAGAAGTGTGGCAGAGACCCAATGAGATTATTTTAAGTCAAGGGAAATACACTATAGACATCTTGAAGAAATTTAAGATGATGGATTGCAAGTCTATGTCTATACATATGGAGACAAATCTGAAGAAGTTGAGTGAATCTGTGTAAAGAACCGGACCAAATTTTTTCCAATTCTTTATTGAACAATTCAGCTCAAGCACACAGTCACCCGTTAAGGTTAGCTCCAAAACCAAGACGATGCGGAAGGTAACTCTAACCAAGAATGTGCCTAGGAGAGGCGAGCATATGGTCAAAGGATCTTGTGCATGCAGTACTAGAAGTAAACAATGCCGAAAGAACTCAACGCCAAGAATGTGCTTCCAAACCCAAGGTGGGCAAGGAGCTACCATATGGCGGAGGTACTGAAAGAGATGATGCAATGCTGAAAAGTAAACTCAACACCAAGCATGTGCACTCCAAACCCAAGGTGGGAATGGTGCTATCATATGGTGGAGATTCTATTGATAACAATGCAGTGCTGAAAGTAACTCAATCATCAAGCACGTGCACTCCAAGCTCGAGGCGAGCAAGGCGCTATCATATGATGATGAGGATCCAATGCAATACAATAAAGATTGAGCTAGGGCCAGTCTCTTCCACAGCCGTGGGAATACAATGCAACTTAGCAAGAAATAGAAAGGGTTGAACAGTACTACTGTAACAGCCTTACAATAAGAAGAGTTGCCTGCCAAGAACACTGAATTAGTGATATATCAATGTTCCGATGAAGTTTAATGTTTCTCCAATACTCAATATGATTCCAGGACTCAAACCCAATTCCTAAAGCAAACTCTAACAATCTGATATGACTAAACATAGACTGAAAATGCATAACCAGCGACACTGTAACTCACTAAAATGCTCATAACTCTCTCTAGAGTTGTCCAAATGACATAAAATCTGATGCAAATGAACACTATGAAGATAGCAACCAGATTCTAATCAAGAAATGACTTTAAAAACTTGTAAATTTATTTTCTAAACATTTGCTAGGCAAAACAGAATGGTACGGCCTCCAAAAATGTTCTACCAACAAGATAAAATCAGATTCTTCATTAAAAATCACCAAACTTTGCACAATGGGGCGCCTAGGGCATAGAAATGGTTTTAGCCAATACCCAGAATGAATATATTTTTATTTTTTGACTTATGAGTAAAAACATGCAGCTATACTGAATCAGCAACTCCAGAACTTCATTAACATGCTAGAAACTAAACTACAAATGCACAATAACTACTACAATGCAAAATCTCACTAAAAATCCACTCAACTACAAACTAACTCTCCACTAGTTGCTATCTTTCAAGCAAGAAGTCGAGCCCATGCTAGGAGGCATGCATTCCTCGAAGCAACCCTGTTACCATTCCGGCAGCATAACATTACTGAAGACATAAGATATCCAATTGAAGAGCAGAGGCTTCCTTTTATAAGCTTGAGAGGAATCTTCTAGAAACATCAAGAAGGCGCCTTAATTTCAAATTTGAATTGATCTCTTTTTCCCTCCATGGATGGCGTCCCTTTTCTTCAAAGCAATATTTGACTTTTATTAAGTTTAAAAAATTCATCTTTTCTCTCAAGTTGGCGTCCCTTTTCCAAGCTTAATTTTGGCCCTTAAGAAAAATATTAAAATAACCTCCTGGTGAGGCATGCACCCTTGAGTCCCCCTTTTAAAACAACTTTAAGTGATAAAGCTAGGCCAAGAGGTCAACATTAAAACATAATATTAAAATATAATATTATTTAAATCAACTCAACTTATCTCTCTAGAAAATGCACCCAAGGCCAAAAATCAAAATATCAACTGAACTGCCTAAAGAGGAAAGCCTGCTGAATTGATGCCAACTGGACTGCTACCAAAAATAGAATTTACTAAAAATAGTAAATTCAAAAAGTTGTTCGGATCAATGTGCATGCGATGCCATTGCAAAGCTTTCTGAAACCCAAAAAGAATCCAAAATCCAAAATCCCAAACTCCAAGATGTAGCCGTCATAACTTACTAAAAATAGTAAGTTCGGAAAGGTTGCCCGACGCAATTGCATGTCATAACTCTGCAAAGCTCTCTGAAAACCCAGAAGGAATCCAAAATCCAAACAACCAAACTCCAACATGCAAAACCCTAAATCTTCAAAAGAACCCACCAAGCAGTTGGAAACCCTAATTCTGCCTCTGACTAGCCGATAGCACACCGGGGATAGACCATCAATCACTGAAAAGTGTAGTGCTAAAAATGGGGACATTACAATCCGCCCTTCCCAAAATTGCTTGTCCTCAAGCAATACTACCACAACTCCAGAAAAATTAAAACTAATCCATACCAAAACAAGTGTGATCCTAGGGTCCCATGTTCGTCTCAGGAAGGACCCACCATGCCGATGCTCCACCACTCTGATCACATCAGTGAAAACATCACACCAATGCTGCGCTAACCTCCCTTGTAACTCCAAAATGTTACCATCCATGATACTCAAACTAAGAAATCTTAAAGGACTGAGATCAATATCATGCAACGTCTCATGTCCAAAATGCTCAAAGTCAAAAATATCAACCATGCTGCTGTCTATCACAATCCTAGGCAATAGAAAAGATAGTCTACTCAACTCAAAATCTAACCCCTCAGCGTATCTCCATAAGGTATCAAACAGAGCCACAACTGCAAATGTGACATTTCCAAATCTTCTTGCAAAGAGGAAAGCAGTCATTTGCAAGAGCTCAACAAACTCATACTCATAACTCCTCATGGAGCTACCATGCCTCATCTGAATTATACTAATACCACCATGAAGACTATAGAAAACTCTCGTAGTTCCAACCTCATGAGTCTCAGAATGATGAATCAAAGCAAGTGGTAGTTCGCTGTCCTGAACCAACAATGAGAGAAAACTTTCAAAGTTAACATCACAAACCTCCATAAGATGAACTTGGAGAGTAGGAAAGGTGTGAAGAAACAAATAATCAATGTTGTTCAAGGCTGGAATCAACGTAGTACAATCTGATTCTAGAGCTCTACATAAGGAAAAACAACAGCACCAATGAAATTCCCAAGTGTGAGCATGTGAGATGGACATCGAGTTGCAAGATAACACCTCCAAGGTGGCCGAAAAATACACTAGAGCAACCTCCAACTGAAAACTCCCACCTCTTTGACAAGAAGTGATGAACCCACTCTCTTGAATGAAAGTAACTCCACATGTAAGGTGGCTGGTCTTCCTCCACCCAGCAAGCTTGTGTCTCACAATCTGCCCTTGTCTTAGCCGAGAGTCACTCCCAAAAGCAACCGATCATTCATTACTCCAACCCATATTCAAAATTTCTCTCCAATCCATTAGTTGATGAACAAACGAAACCATCAAGTGGCTGGAAAAGAAGGAAACAATACAAAAAAATCTGACAATTTGATCCTTATTCCTCCATAAATTCTTCTTTCCACAAGCAATAGGCTCCATCAACCCATGTTGAGAATCCCAAGCATGGGTACCCAACTGAAAATAATCTCTGACACTTCGGAGAGAAAACATAGCACATCTTTGAGTGCTGGTAAAAATCAAGTGCATACTTATGAAATTGGCATTCCCTCTGATGAACCCTTGAAGCCTATCCATGAAAGCTTCAACAACATTGGAGCATGAAACATTCGATGACCTCAAATCCAACTCCCAAAATATACTAGTAAGTGCCAAAGCATCATTCAACCAAAGGGATGGATTGTCAAGTATGTAAACACCATGTTTTGGACCCCCTTTCTCCCCTACATCATGAGTAACAAGTCTGGTTTCTTCACTCCTTGCTGCTGCAATGGACCTATGAACATCTTTATGTCAAGGACACTAATAACATCTTGATTCAACAATTCCCAAGTGGAGACTTCATCCTCAAACCCTCTTATGCATTCACTAACAAGCAACCTTGGAAGATTATTAATCACAATTTGTGTCACATCCTCATAGAGTGATATCAAAGCATCCTTAGACTGGAGTTCATACTTGACCTCATGCTTGGTCACTTCACTACATGACTCATTTTTCAAAACAAAGAGAGGATTGTCATAAGTTGCTTCTGCACCCACTTCAAAGAAAGGATTGTCAAAAACTTGGAAGTCATTCTTTTCGTCTGGCTGATCCAAAATCTGCACATGCAACTTCTGATTTCCTTATGAAACCTTCAAGATCAAACTCCTCTCGAAGACTATCAAGCTCGCCAATTACTTGCTTGATTTCTTCAACTCTTTGCTCATTCTCTTGCTCCCTAAAAAGTTTGAAATCAGCAAATTGGTCTTCAACCTCTGTTAGAGCCAACCGAGTTTCTTTCAACTTGTCCTTTGTTGATTTAAGCTCCAGAGTGAGCTCATCAACCAAACTCTCCTTTTCTTAGAAAACACCAATGGTCTTCTTTGCAACTTCAATGGTGTGATCACGATCTTCAATCAAGTGTAAGTACTCCGTTTTCAATGTCTCCAAGGAGTCTTTGACATGTTGCAAATTAGGGAGAGTAACTTCATCTTTAATCCCCTTCAGTCTCTCATCAAATTGAACCTTCCAATAGAGATCTTCAACCAAGCTATGTGTGTGATCAAACATGGATAGAGCTTGCACTTCCTTGTCAATGGACACCTTGAATTGTCTTTCCCACTCATAAGAATGCGAAGATGGTGAACTGCTGATAGGCTGCAACTGAAAATCAGAACCTTGTCCCTTGTCTTTGCTGCCTTCATTGCTGCTCCAACATTCTTGTTCTTCACCACCAACTAGCGGAGAATGCTCAACGACTTGGAAAGAATAATACTCCACTAAGTCTTCAACCCGTTGCTTGCAATCAGCATTATGCCTTGATAAATCAGATTGGTGTTTGGTAATTCCTTCGGACCTTTCATCTTCAAAAGCCATAAGGACTTCTAGCTCTTCAACCCCACTAGTGGCTGCTACCAACTCCAAGAAATCATCATGGAGCATTTCCAAGCAATCTTCTTCATCAAAGACACCTCCTCCAAAAGCCACCTCACAGTTTCCAATGCAATCTAATTTTTGATCTTCATCTAGATCAAAGGGAAATTCATCCCACAAAGGTTCTCTTTCATACCTTGGTGCCAACACACGGATCAAATGTCCCTTACCTAGCCTTGCTCTTGTATTTGCTTGTTTGCCCTAGAATTCGATTGTTGATTAGGTTTAGGGTTTCTTCTTTCCAAAAGGAATGTGTTTCTCTAATGAAATAATCCTAGATTGAAATCTGCATTCACCAATTTAAAAACATTTCCACATACACATATCTGTTAGCAATAATATCTAGATATCCACAATATATTCATAAACATAAATCAATTAATGAAGACATAAGAGGAGTGCCATAGGTGGATCCGCCCTGAAGCCCTCATGTAAACTCAAGAGGTTGTCCATCACAATCCTTCTTGCCTAGGGGCTTAGTACCTGCATACTCCACTCATGGTAACACCTCAGAAGACACTCGTCCTATTAGGGGAGAGGAACCATAGAGTCCAAGTGGCCTAAGGCCTACCACCTTCTCTTGCCCAATCCCGTATCTTGGGCCTAAGGGGCAGAGACCTAGGTGGGACCCCCATCTTTCTATAACCCAATCCCTAGTCAAGGGCCTAAGGGGCTGCAAATCCCAATCCCTTGTTAAGAGCCTAAGGGGCTGCAAAGCCCAATCCCTTGTCTAGGGCCTAAGGGGCTGAAAGTGGGGTTTTTAGGCAATCCAACTTCACCCATGTTTTGTCCATCCTAATAGGTTTACAAGCACATAGTAGACAATCTTTAAACAATCAGATATATTTGCATTCATCCAAGATTTATTTCATGCCTATAATCAAATATATTTTCATTTTGCCAATGGTTCTTTAAGTTCATCATTTCCTATGATAATTCTTATTATGATAAGATTAAAGGATGTCATTATATCAATAATCAAATTAACAATATCTAGTTCTTTTATTCAAAATATGCTAAATATTATTGCTAAGTGAATACATCACCTAAGTTGCTGTATCTCTCCTCGTTTTCTGATTCCTTACTTGCCTCCTTCAATCTTATATTGGAATGATCATAGGATGAGGACAATTCATAAAGATACATAATCTATTTATGTCTATGTTAGAGAATCATCATTCTTATATGCCTGAATAATTGCTGCAAATATCATTATTATCTATTCATATTATCTATATGTCCTTATACATATATATCTATGACTAATTAATCTAATTACCTTTACATATACTTACTTTCTTTCTATATATATATATATATATATTTCTATGATAATAATATATTAAAATATTTACTACTCAGAAATATTCACTTTATTTCTGTCCACAATCTCTATTCATGTTTCTGCCTTTATGTTTCCTTTTTTCATTCCATCCGCCACCCTCCTTTTTGATTTGAAGCTATCTCTCCTTTAATACCCATATATGGTTAAGGGACGTGATCTTTGAAGGCATCTAAGAGTCATGTCTATTAACTAAATGTTAATCGCTGTCCATATGTTATTTTTATTGGGAATAATGAGCATTATCAAATCGCCGTCTTACTTCTATCGGTGCTTTTATAAAACAGTCCCCTATCCTTTTATTGAGTCATTGCTGCCGTTAATCCCCTTGCATATTATTATAATTTTAAATATTTTATTTAATATAGTTTATGTTTATTACATTAGTTTTTATATATATTTATATTATAATAATTTTAAATATTGGAATGGTCAATATTTATATTCATGCATATATTTTTAATATTTGTATTTATTTATTTGTAATTACTTGTGAATATTTATTTATCTATAAAACATGATATTTATTTATTTATAAATCATAGGCATGATCATAATCAAGTATCATTGATGGTAAATATTAATTTAGTCTAATTGATAATTGTATTATCAATTATAATATTATTCATAATATTTAGGATTCTAATATTTAAATTGTAATTACTTATTTTTTTATATTTTACTCGATTTTGTTATTTGTGTTTCAATATTGAAATTTTTTTTATTTAGGACCTTGTCCGTTACTTCCTCAATATGAAATCTTCAGCTTAATGGAAAACATAGAGAAACATTGCATCATGTTTACACCAGACAATGGTATTGTTTGCACCTGGAAATGTTGATCCTCTTATATTCTCAAAAGGCCGTCTTCTAGAAGGCCGATTATGACCAAGGTGAGGGAAACAACCTCTAAACTGAAACCAAATACTGTAGCCGAGTTACTGTTGACGACCACTGTAGCTGAGACACTATTCACGATTTACTGTAGCTGAGACACTATTCACGATTACTGTTCATGACACCTTCAATCTGCATCACAGCTTCTTATTCAAACCAAAAATTCCATCATTAAGCTCAATAGAAAACTCTGAAGATGAGTTCACCTCTCATGGAAAGTTGGGGTTTCGTCCAACCTTCAAATTCCAAGGGGTTTCGTCCTTGGAAAACCAGTCACTGAATCTCAGCAACAATGGAGAAATAACTTCAATATTATAATCACATAACATATCCCCCAAATGAGAGTACAACTTCGTTTATAAAGCCTCTTTAGGCAGTAGAAACACCTTCGTTAAGCAATGTGGGATAAAAAGTCACTTTCACTTTATAAAGCCATTTTATAAAGTCACTTAATTTTATAATGTTATTTTATAACATAAAGTAACTTTAGCTTTATAAACCCATTAAATAATATTTTATTTCCTTCATTTCTCCACAAATAAAGTCGTGACTGGAAATGCATCCCTTTTAATAAATTATTCGCCTATCGAGATGAGAAAATAGGCTAAACAAGCTCTTGAGGATTTACTGAGAAGAAGGGGACATTACACTAACACATTTGCCACCTTTGCTCATTGCAAGCAGAAAAAAGTAAAGGTTAAGCCAATGTTAAAGTACATTGGACTTGAGAATAGATGTCAAATTGCGATCCTAGAACCTTAGGCAGGGTTCACTAAGGCATTTTCCATCTCACATGCATCCAATGGCTTTGCCATTAAAAATGTGCACCGCCCTAACTTAAGTGTTTAAAGGCACAGATCACTAAGGCATTTGCCAACTTTGAATTGACT